>ANSM01001031.1:0-24307 GCA_000347735.1 Cercospora canescens BHU | reverse complement strand
AGAGCTGACACCGCCGCCCGCCGCGGCGTGAAGACGCTTCGCGGGTGGTTTACCCAGCAAAGTGCTGCGACTTACCTGGTAGTTGCTTCCTAGCACCGGCTTCTTCACCTCTCCAACACTGACTTCGGCGTCTTCAGTTACATCTTCGAAGATGGTAATCGGTGCCGTCTTCTTCCTGGCCGGGCCCGCCATCATGCTTCGCCTTCGTGGTTTGATGCCAGTGAGCGGTTGATCGATGGCGCGTGTGTAGTCAAGGTTCGTTGTGTCGTCACCGAAAAGCTCGAAGGAAGAGATGCGCCGTTGCGAAGGATCAAGAGCTGCGGGCGCAGGACAAGGTGTCTGCGAGGTGGTGGAAATTCGTGACATGGCGGAAAGGTGGGGTGGGGTTCCAGGTATTAGATAAGCAGTCCAGAAGCGATTGTGGCAGCTCCCGTCGAGCAGCAGCGACAAACAGCGGCGCGACAGTTGCCGTTTGCTCAATATATGCTGGGTCTGGTGCGCCCGTTTGTACGTGAAGTGGAAGTGTGACGTGTGGCCATGCAGCGGGAAACCCATGTTTATCGACCGTTGCTGTGGTGATCAAGAATGCTCGCATCCTATTGGCTCGACAAGCGAGGACACTGAACATCACCTTCGCGACTGTCGTTGAAATGTTCCGGCGAAGGGCCATGGAGGTGTCGCGTGAATCGTGGGGTAGTCTGGAGTGCAGAACGGCTGCTCAATCTGAGACGCGCGTATGCGTGTCGACGTGCGTGCGGAAACAATTGGTGCTGCCGGCATAAATGGTTGTCGATAAGTATAGCAGTGTGCGCGGATCGCAGCTGTCATATACGGTGCTCACAGGCATGCCAAATTTTTCGTTGTCGTGTATAGGTGCGTGAAAAGTGCGGCAAGGTGGCAAGTAGAAGTACAGTTCAAGATTCAGCCGAATGAAGTGAATTGCAAACCGGCAAACCTCACTTGTTTATCAGAACAATACCGCAATCGAGATGTAGCCGGCAATCGACGGAGTCGATTTGGACGTGCTGAAAATCCATGAATTGATTTGATTATAAGGGCGCAATCCCAGAAGGTGCTTTCTGACAGCTTCCTCTTCCGTCCGGACACGTATCTCCCGCTTTATTCATCGGGAAGCCTTCAGGATTTGGGGGCCAGGCCTAAGTGCGATTGACTCTTCCAGTAAAGATCCCCGCGAGCTCAGATCTTTCAATTGAGAACATAGCATTGTAACTTCTCCAAGGGTAAGAGCGCTTTCAAACTCTTCAAGTCCTTGAGTACTATCATGACATCATCCTTGATCTCCAGCTTCTTTACGAGATAATCTCTCTCCGACTGCTCGCAGAACTTTGTCAAATCGAAATTTGCTTTTCCAGTCCACTCGCCAGTCGGAAATTCCCCAGAATCGTCTTCGGGCGCTATTCCTTTGAATCTCACGATAGCGCCGGCATCTTTGGCTTCGACCTCGTGAAGGCTTTTGATGAGACCATTTCGATGTGTGTATTTCAGACCAGAGACGACCGCTGCTCTCAACATCTCCTGCACGATCTCCGCCATCTCCACATCCCACTGCCACTCCACCGCAGGCTTCACGCTCCCTTCTCCCGGCTGTTTCTTCAAGGTGGCATAGTCTTGTTTCGTTTTTTGATCTGCCAATTTCACCCAAGTTCCACCACCCTTGCCTTTCTTCGCTCCCAAAGTCTGCACAATAGATCTCTTCGCAACCACGTAGGAGATTTGGCCTACCAGTCCTGGCGGGGGAATACTACGATAACCATGTCTTTTGAGTGGTCTAAAATAGGGTCTTGTGGGGCCCGGTTTGACACCGCCTTGTCGCGGCATGAACAGGCCAAAGGGGAGAAGAAAGTGCATTGGCAGTCTTGCTCGTGTCAAAGCACATTGTCGGACAGTTGATTCGAGTGCCCTTGCATGTGGGTTTAGGGCAAGTTCTTGCTGAAATGGTGTCAAAGTCCGCGGCTCCCAGGCATTGGGTGCATCTGAAGTCTGCCCATCCTTCGACTGTTGGTACTTATGACGTGCTGCCAGGTAGAGAGGATCTAAGACCGCTGGAACTGGAAGTGCTCTACCGCCATGCTTGCGAATTCTCAGTGTCCGCGCCCCATCCTCGGAGAGGATCGTAGGCTCGTTGGCAGAAATGGCTGGTTTAACTTTGTCACGAGGCCCGCTCCCAGAGCCGGATGATGCGGCGGAGGAAGCGTGACGGTAGCACCGGAGCAGGCGTGTGCATCCATGTGCCACAGCTGCTGAATGTAGACTGGAACTCTTCGGTCGCAGCATCACATGTTGCATGAGGAAGAACAAGAGAGCGTGGGGGATGTCTGTTGAGTGGAGCTTGCGGCTTCGGGAGTGCCACCAACTTCAGCTTCCACATCCATCACCGACTCACCAACCCACAGACCGACGTGCTCTATTTACAGCATGAATGTCATCGCGCGTCCTGGCCTGAGGGCAACAGGAACATATGTCTTGCGCCGGAATGTAATGCGTCAGACGCGTCGCAATCTCACGATCTCGCCCTTCCCACCGCCGCCTGCGATCAATGCCACCCATCAGCAGTCCGCGGCTCCTCAGCATCCCCACTCCGCCATGCCCATGCCCTTTGTCACCGATATGACCAATGGATCCTGGCACACGTCCGACATCTTCTCGCGTCTTCTCAAAGAACGCATCATCTGCCTTAACGGCGAAGTCGAAGAGACCATTTCCGCCTCCATCGTTGCCCAGCTGCTCTTCCTCGAAGCCGACAATCCTTCCAAGCCCATCAATCTCTACATCAACTCGCCCGGAGGAAGTGTGACAGCGGGTCTCGCAATCTACGACACGATGCAATACATCCAATCCCCTGTCACTACAATCTGTCTCGGACAAGCTGCAAGCATGGGGAGCCTCCTGCTTTGCGGAGGGGCCAAAGGGCGAAGATACTGTTTACCGCATGCTCGAATCATGGTGCATCAAGTCAGTGGAGGATACAGTGGGCAAGCTTCCGACATTGCGATTCACGCCAAGGAGATCTTACGGGTCAGGGAACAGTTGAACAAGATTTACCAGACACATTTGACGAAGCATAAATCGCTGGAGGAGATTGCGAGCGTGATGGAGAGGGACTTCTTTATGAGCGCGGAGGAGGCAAAGGAATGGGGAATCGTGGATGAGGTGTTGGATCGGAGGACGAAGGAGGAAGAGCTCAAATGAACGATAAATGCTGGGCTGGGAGGTTATGATCGACAAAGTCCTTGCCAAACGCCATCGCCTTTTGTTCGAAGACCGAAGGCGTGCTGCCATATGCGGAATTCTTGCCGCGGGGCCGAGAGCCATCGAACGCGTTGAGTCAAAAGTCTCCTGCCGCCAAAGCTCTTCAACAAAATTGGAGCAGGCCAGATTCGAACTGGCATCCCCGAACGGAGGTCTACTCAAATGCCTGTGGATGACGCGCCGTCCGCTGTCTGGTGTGCTTGTGGTGTCTCTAAGACACCACAGCATAATTGTTCCTAACGAAGCGCGATCCGACTCGACATTCTTCAGTGTCTGTTCATTCCGCTCAGTATCTTACCGTTGGACCACAACCCCCTTGATGACAAAGCGGACGTTCGTATCGTACTACTACGCACAGCACGGAATCAAATTTGCGAAAAGCCAAGAGATGTAGCAAACATGCTGATATGGAAAAGAAAATGTTGGAGAAGGCCAGAATCGAACTGGCATCCCTCGCACCGCTACCACGGCTCCCTACAGCCCCCTCTGCCCACTGAGGCTCCTCTCCCGGCGACTATCAATTTACACGCACTCCCTGCCAACCTCAAGTATCTAGCATGGGCTGTGGACATGATCACCACGAAAGTGAACGCGAGGATCTTACCATTGGACTACAACCCCTGGTGACAGGAGAGTCTTTGAGATCGTATGTATAGCTAACTGCAGGTCAAATAGCGCGTCGCTGTTGCTGGGACACTGAGACGTCCAGCAAACATATCTTCACAATGCGAACAAAGACAATGCGAACGAGACACATAAGAATCTACCAAGATTGAGTTTAAGGTTTCTTTGGAATTAAGAGGCGTACTCGACACGCACTGGCATTTCCCTCGTGGGTTGCGCTGCTCTCCAGTTAGACGAGACCAGACTAGGCCAATGAGAGCACTTGAGCGGCACAGAGACCCATCCCAGGCTGTGCTTTGTGCTTCCTGCGGTAGATCAGTCGCAAAGAGTTCACGGCTCCCAAAGCAATCAATCGACCTACGTTGTGGTTGGCCATAGCTTCCGAAATTTAAAGAGTGGGCGACCTGAACTTCCCATCAGCACAGGGAGCACGTTCTGCGAGGCCGCATCTGTAAGTTTTGGCAACGTGGGCCGGGCCCGGCCCGAACGCAGATATACCCATCACGCACATAATCTTCTTGTACATCATCCCCAGTACCTCTCTCGATCAAATATGGCGAGGAAGGTCAGAGCACTGCTGAACGTCAGAAAACCCTCCGCCGCCCTCAGGGCAGTGTACGCATCAGCGAATGTGTATTCAAGCAGCCTATACTAAACTGACCTTGATCACAGCTCAGCCCAAAATACCAGCGAGTCCAGTTTCCTCTCATTACCGGCCGAGATTCGCAATCGAATCTACGAGCTGGTGTTCGGTGGCGACACGAAGAGAATCCGGGTCCTCGGCAAGCCTGATTATTCTCCTCCACTGAGTGCCCGCAGATGCACGTGCAAAATGTCTGAACAGCAAATGATCGAGCATTGCAAGGCGACTGGTAACGCCGCGATTTTTCCCGATCACTTCTCCGGCGAGGCCAGAGAGCGCACCGACTGGCACATGTGCTGCAGGGACTGTCAAGGTGACTCCCTCAATCTTGCATTATTGCGGGTCTGTAGGCAAACTTATGCCGAGGCAGCTCTCATCCCATACTCAGTTAATGAGTTCAATTTCGACACCGGTGGCGACGCGTTCTCTGCATTTACATCAACACTTCTTCCAGTTCAGCAAAGAGCGATCACAAGCATCGCTCTGGTCGGCGACTCTCTGCCCAAAGGCCGGTTGGGCCTCTGCAAAACCCTGTCAGCCGTGAAATCTCTCAGCCTCCGGACACAGCCATGGCCATCCTGGGAGTCTACACTGGAGAGCACGCGAGCCCTCGCTTGTTTTCCCATTGACAGTGCCAGTGCACTCGTAATCTGGCGCGGCATCCGCTGCGACGGATACGAGCCCGCTGAGTTTGAGCTGGAGAGCCTTCTCAAGCGGCCCATTGATGACGTCCGAGCTGACATTCGAGTCGAGCAGGAGCAGCGAGGGCTAGGAAGCTGAAAAGGGAAATCGCAGCTGAACGGATCAAATTGGAGTCGGAATGTCAACTGAAGTTTAGGGGAAAGACCTTCTATCGTATTCCAGAGCAACAGATGGAGAATTGGATGTCGCGCCGCAAGGCTGACCGTTCGCGCCGCTCTAGGAAGGTACATCGACGCGACTTTTCAGAATTGTATGTTGGTTCCTACTAAGGTCTAAAAAGTCTTTTGAATTACACTCAGTGTGTCATGCTCACTGTGTTTATTGGGACATGCTTCTTTCCACTTTAGTCGGAGAAGGGAACAGCTGATGCGCTTGCATTCGACACGTGGAGGATCATGTTTGCATTTGACACAGAAGATCTCAACAATATGTCACGTTGACTTTACTGGCGAGCACAGCCCCCCAAGCCTTTCACAAAGTTGGAATGTGCTGACGTTTTACGTGCCATCAACAACCACCTGTGTTTGAGGTCGTGAACCACATGTGCTGCAGCAAAATGTGTTACAATCACCCACTGATACCTCACATCTTGGGGGACTGACATTAGGAGCAGTAATTTAGCCCCCCGAAGTGTCGGGCCTTCTGTCGCTTTTCAAATTCGATGCTCTTCATCGCTCCAACCACCTATTACATCCAAGTCGACGTCGAAAGGTACTTTCGTTGGAGCTATGGGAAACGTGAAGAGTTGTCGTGTAACTTCGCAAAAATCGGGCAAAAGGCGCGGTCACGACGGAACCATTTAAGTCGCCATTGCCGTCTGTGGATTCGCAATTACTGTCGCTACTTAATACTGGTATCGGAATGTAGGGTTCTCCTTGTCGGTCAGATCCTCAAATGCATGTGTAGTGTCCTTGTCATTCGCTTCAGTGACGCCAGAAGCCGCGATCTTGTTTCTCTTCGAGTTCCGCCTCATCAGCGTCAGTCTCAGTACGATGAGCGTGAGGATGAGCAAGGTATAGCATCCGATGTGAGTCGCAAAAGCGATAAAGTAGCGTGGAGAATCATACTCGAGGAAGACTTGCGGTCCTGCTTTTTGTTAGTCCGCTGATACGATGTGCTGGGGACGTGATGCAGCTTACCGATAGCGTTGCCAACAGCCCATGCAATAAAGTTCATGGTCACAGCGACACTCTTCTTCGTTTGACCGGCAACGTTTCGGGAAAGAAGACTCATTCCGAGACCTTGTGCCGCCCAGAAGGATAGTACGATGTAGTAAGAGAACAGCAGTCCTGCTTCTGTTGCTGTGTTTGTATTTTCAACTGTCATGAGGACAATCGTACCAGCAAATGATCTGTCAGCAACGTTAGCATCCTCCCAACCGAAAAGTGCATTCAATTTACTCACGGCAAACAGAACAAAGCCATGATCAGGATGTTCTGTCCCGTCTTCTTCACCAGCCACGCGGAGCTGAAGAGAACGATAATGATGTAAGCACCGAGAACCATAGCTAACAACTGCACCTCCAACGTCGTGAATCCGAGGCCCTTGATGATAATGTTGGCGAAAGCTCCGAGGCCACCAGTTGGCAAGGTCGTGCAAATTTGGATCAAGCAATAGCACCAGCATTGGACATCAGTCAAAGCCTCCCACAAATGCTCCCTTCGGAAGACCTTATTCTGTAGGCCGGTCTGATTGCTTCGAACACGCTCGACCATGAGGCGCTTGTCATCCTCGCTGAAGCACTTGGCTCGCATGGGAGAGTCTGGTAGGAACCAGATGACGAAAACACCCCATCCTACTGAGAAGACTCCGTATGCGATGAAGATGGCTTGCCATGACTTGACGACGCCCTCGTTACCAATCAACGAGAAGCAGTATGCCAAAAGACCTCCAACGATCTGTTGCGCGCCATTCATGGCGTACCAGCAGCTAACGATAAGAGCTTGTTCCTCGCGCTTGTACCACATCGAGCTCATGATCAGGAATGTTGGCTGGCAGACAGCTTCGAAGATGCCGAGCAAAGTACGGAGCGCCACCATACCTGGGAAGTTACTCCCTGCGGCATGGAGGGCGAGAATCCCTCCCCAGATGATAATGCATGTTCCGAGGAATTTCGCGATTGGGAGCCGCTGGACAAGCCAGTTGATAGGATACTCGACGATCAAGATTGCAATATAGATACATGTTGTGAGCCAGGAGAATTGTTGTCCGACGAGGTTGAGATCCTCGCGAAGGCCCATAATCGAGGTGAAGGAGAGTGTGCCTTTGTCCAGAGCTTGCAAGAAATATGTGAAGACCATGATAGTCAGCACGCGCTTATCGATGAGCTTCTTCAATCGTTTGTTTTCCGAATCGGTGATCACGACGGCTTCGGCGTTGGCATATTTCGCGACTTCAGCCTGTACAGTACGTGGTGAGTGTAGTCCGCCTGACTGTACACATGGCTATGCTTACATCCATACGACTGTAGTCTGGCTTTTGTAGGTCATCTTGGCTGAGAACCCTCTCGACTTCTGATGCATTGTAGTCATTCTTCTTCTCGTCGCTGTGGTGCGTCGCTGTGGTTGGCGCCACGCCGTCCTTGCTGTCTCTGATGCTGCCCATGATGGACGATGTCGTACCGGCAAAGAGTGCGTTGGAGATCCGGAGAGGAGAGCTGCAACCCCGGATCAGTTCCACATCGTAGTCTTATGCATTATCTCGGATGATCTGAGAACGGCACTGTGGTCTGAGCACAGCACGTGGAGAAGCATGCCGACATGCAGAGCAATTGGAGGGAACGCATGTCTGCAGCGCCAAGTCTGCAACCCCAAGCGCCCTGTGACCCCCAAAGTGCTATAATGGCCCGAAGTGGCTTGGCCGAGCTGTAACGCTTGCATTGTCTGTGGAGTCTCCGCATATGGCACCCTGGGGAAGGATTTTCAATGTGGAGTGGACACCGAGCTCGCTTGGGTGACCTTCGGTGTTCGGGCTGATTGGTAGCGAGTGGAGACAGCTCGCAGAGCTCAAGTATTGCTGTTGATGACTCTGCTGGTAGGAATTGCAACCACTAATCCTAACCAGCCAATCAAGATGCCGCAACAATCCGTGAGCGTAGATGGACTATATGCCAAGGACATTCGATCACAAGTGGAGCTCCTGATCAATAATCTGGTCAACATTAAGGACGATACTGGCGAGTTTTTGTTGAGACTACCAGACGGCAGAGTGATTGATACCAAAGGATGGAACGACTGGGAGTGGACGCATGGCATAGGTGCGACCATCAAAGCTTCGAATCGTCGTGAACACTGCTGACCACGTGTTAGGCCTTTATGGTGTGTGGCAATACCACACCTTGACTGGCTCGAAGACTGCCCTAGAAGTGGTTGAATCGTGGTTCACAGGTCAACTGGCAACTGGAACAACGAAGAACATCAACACAATGGCTGTCTTCCTAACATTAGCTTATCTATACGAGAAGAACGGCGAGCAAACTTACCTCCCTTGGCTCGACTCGTGGGCTGAATGGGCTATGTACGAGCTGGAGAGAACGCCATTCGGAGGCATGCAGCACGTTACCTACTTAACCTACAATCATTACGAGTTGTGGGATGATACGCTCATGATGACTGTTCTCCCGCTGGCCAAGATTGGAAAATTATTGAATCGGCCGCACTACATCGAAGAGGCCAAGCGACAAGTCCTGCTGCACATCAAGTATCTTTTCGACCCAACAACCGGCCTTTTCTTCCATGGTTGGAAGTTTGATGAGTCTGCGCCTGGCGGGTTTGGGCACAACTTCGCGCGAGCAAGATGGGCTCGGGGTAATTGCTGGTTGACTGTCTTCATTCCGGACTTCATCGAGTTGCTGGACTTGCCACCAGGGGATGGCCTTCGCATATACTTAATTGATACGCTGGAAGCTCAATGCATAGCTTTAAAGAAACTGCAGGATGATGAGGGCATGTGGCGAACACTTCTCGACGTGCCACAAGACCAAGGCAGCTATGTCGAGGCATCGGCGACGGCAGGATTCGCATACGGGATCTTGAAGGCAATCCGAAAGCGGTACATCAGCAAAGAATTTGAGCTCATTGCCACGAAAGCTGTCAAGGCTGTCTTGAGTAGGATCGCATCCGATGGTGAGCTGAAAGACGTAAGCTTCGGCACGGGCATGGGCCATGACTTGCAGCATTATAAAGACATCCCAGTGACAAGCATGCCTTACGGGCAAAGCTTAGCAATGATGTGTCTCGTGGAATATTTACGAAAGTTCGTGTAATAATTCGAGGGGAAGATAGATTGTACAGACCATCAGTGGCCAAAGGACAGCGTTGAAATAGCTTATTTGAGCCCACAATGTCGGTATGCGACTCGGCCTCGCATACTGCTGGGTGTTCAGTCCCCTGACTTCGCATGGTGGTGACATATGATCAACTTGGCTATCGGTCCTGCCAGAATCGTCACCGCATGTGTTCGGACTTGTGCGAACGGGGAGAAAAGGGAAGAAACAAGAAAGAAAGAAAGGGAAGCATCAGACGTGTCTTGCCGCATGGTGAGGATTCAGCATGTCCGAAATGTGTTCAACCTCCGCGAGAGGGGACACTGTTGCCAGGATCTGCAAGAGATAATTGCGAACCATCATCTCTCGCTACCTAGTCATGGATTTTGGGCCGCTTCCATGCGAAGGCATCATTTCGGAAGAGCATATGATAGCCAACCTCTCGCCGAAAGCGACGGTTCGACAGCAGGAGTCCAGGGGTGTCCGGGTTCCATTGAGAGATGGCGGTTCTTCGCGAGCAAACGGGCTTCCTCGACTCGATGGTTATCGCAGCCGCAAAATCTGAGCCCAGTGAGACATGAGCATCAAGCTTCTCTCTGGCAGAAACGGCGACTGATATGTCTCCGTGTAATAAGCAGGAGCAAAAAAGGAGGGGTCGGTGGAGGAGTTGGCGACGAATAACATTGAGTCTTGGCATCCTCCTATCTTGCGAAAGAGCGGCTGCGAATGCACAAGTGATGATCAATACATCTTTTCCACTTCTGGAGCTGGGACTCCGCGGATCAGCTCCTTCCAGCAGCGTCCGTTAGATTACTGGCAGAATTGAGCAGGAAGATATTGATATCTCGGTTTCAAACAGATTGCTTTCCTCTCGGATTGCCCCAAACACAGCTGTACGAAGCGTGTCGCGCGCATTCCACTCATCGTGACTATAGCGGCACGACTGCGATGACTTGTGGCAATCTCAGAGCGCTCTACCATAGTACGGTGTCAAGATCTCAACCACATCCGCCTCTTCCAAGGTCACGTCCGAGTACCATGTTTCCCTGGAAGCTTCTCTGGACGTCTGGCCACAATCATAGCTGGATGGCCGTTGCGTCTCTATGCCCCATATCTGATCACTAGCTTCCGAATACCATGTTTCTGACTTTGTCTTCTTCGCCAGGTTGACTTGACTACAATTTGCAGCTAATGTGGTGGCGCCAGAGAACTCCGAATGGATTGGACTTGTGAGCTCTGCCGGCTGACGCGACATTCTACACTCCCGGATAGTGCCTTCCTTCCATGTCATGGCGAAAGGCCCGCGAGGTTCGTCGACAACTGTCTTTGTCACGCTAATTCTCCACCTTCGCTTCCTATGTCGCGCATCTTTGGGCAACGCGAAGCAAAATACAGGGTGAAAGATTGTGAATGCCATTGTGGCAATCAGTATCATGCTAAGTCCTTGTCAGCTGGGATCTTGCACGTCCGGGCGAAATTGGATGATGTCCTTACCAGCTTTCGCCCAGGATAAAGGCCACTTGGCTGCGCATGGGACCACGGGGCCACAAGCCAGACAACTCAATCAGTCGAAAGATGCATCGCGCAAGGACTCCAGTATACGCGATCGCAACGCCGGCAGCAAACAGCTTGAATTTGAGCGTGTCAAGAAGCTTTTTCGCCGCAAATGGCACATTGTGCCAAGCTCGTCGTGTGCGATAGAGGTAATCCAACACGAGGCCGGCGAATATCACGAGCGTCAGAATCTGCAAGATGATTCCGCAGAGCACCACAATGTAACCGGATATGCCGGCGCCCAAGTTCACGCCCAGGTGAGGAGATAACGCGCTTCCTGTGGCCAGCAGTAATAAACAGAACATGTCCAGAGCGATGAAAATCCAGGTGTACATGGGTGGCGGCAAGATACTCGTCGTCGCGCCAAAGGTGAGAGTAATCTAGTTATCAGCAAGTCAAAGGCATATTCCGCAATCGAACGTGAGACGCCAACTTACGTGTTTGAGAGTCGCATGAACCGCTGCGGCCAGAAAGCTCGGCGCAAAATCCAGACAGCAGATATTCAGATATAGTCCCGGGACACTGAACGGGTTGTCATGAAGTAAGATACGTCCAGCGTAGCCACCAACCTCTCCCAGGCAGCTCAACGTGAGCAACGCACCAAAAAAGTACGTTTTCTTCCAGAGTGCCAGGTAGACTTGGATGATGGTGAGGCATCCGAAAGCGATAAGCAGAGAGGCATTGATCTCAAAGCTCGGATGATACCCGTACACGCTCTCTTCCACTGGGCAATCTGGGCCGATATCCGTACAGGTGGTGTTGAAGTGATTTCTTGGACCAGCCATACTTCGTCCAACAGGTTGCGTGTCAACTCCAGTAAGGTGGAAACCCATTCAGTGTACACTGCACGAAGTTGACAGGCGCGCTTTGCGGTGCGAGAAACAGACAGGACCTGCTGAGAAAGTCTCTGGAAAGGAAGCATGGACATCGCGTGGCCGTCAATAAGGAAGACGACTTCTCTCGGCCAGCCTGTGTATCAGGATCGCTGCAAAGAACATCACTCATCGGGCTCTCGATCCCCCAGAGCCAACACCTTCTGACGCTCTTTGCCAATCATGCAGCTCCCTCGGGTTGGTTCTGTTCAGTTCATCCAGAACTCCGCCATAGCGGGTCCACCGCTGCCCATTGCCCGACAACGCCGCTGTATAGCCAGCGAGTCCCATGAGAGGATGTAGAAGCTGCGAACGGTACGAGATCGGAGTATATCTGAAACTTAGTGAGATGGACATGGATAGGGGTGGCAGAGCTGGCGAGGGGAAGCAAAGTCTATTGCGATCGCATGATCATCAACGAACACATCAGTTCGGTGATTGCGATGAGTTCTTGTGCAGCAGATGGTCGAGACTGTGATGAGAATTCTTCCGGAACGTGGCATGGCAAGCATGGTGATGGTAAAAGGAGGTCTAGCGAAGTGAGTTAGGGTTTGCGGTTTTGGGATTGCGCAGCTAAATGGTGCACGGAATCCGAGAACCCATCTCGCCATGCTATCTTTTCCGTGCCCAGAATCCTCACGTTGACGTTGTCAACTGCAGACAGAGCGCATCAGTGTCGGCAATATAAGCTGAGTGATCCTCACTCTCCAGCGATCTTGGCCATGAATGAAGCTGTTCACGGCTTTCCCGCTTTTCAGACTCTGCCTTTGTCATCAGCCGCGAGGTACTGATAGCCCACCCCATACAGCCTTTTCTTCTCGTTATGGACGACTTGCCACGTTGTCTCTTGTAGAGACTCTTCGCTGCCCTCGCATTCTTTGGCCCAATCCTGCCTGGTGAGAATCTCCACGTGGTCCACTGCGTCTTGATGGGAATCAAACGTTGCTGACATGTTAAGAAGAGGGTGAATGGGTGTTCTTTGGGCTGCAGGTGTGTGTCAGGACGATTTAGATGGCAGCATTGTCCTATTCAGGCTCGAGAATGGATGGCGGCCAAGCACACGAAGGCGGATCTATGCATGAAGATCCTGTTCCCTTGTGTTCCCGCGGAAGAAGATTACGTATGTGAATGAAGCTGGAACAACTAGCGCAGATGAAGAGAATGGAAGCGCAAAACGCGTTGCTGCGAGGATATGTGTCAGGTGACCTTTTCGAGCGACCGGTAGCGTAGGATCTGAACTTGGTGCTGCATGCAATGGAGAGGCAGTGCAGTGGCGCAAGAGCAAGCGCAAACGTAAACTGCTATGGAATGAACACAAGTGCACGGATGCATACGCGCTCAGTCCAGCGCAGTAGCTCATTCCATCTTTGCAGCATCGTCATCAGCCGGGAAAGCCACCTCTTGCCATCTTCTTTGCGCGTTGATCACGGCGGTTGTGGTTTGCGCGGCTTGACTTGCTCGCTTCTTTCTTCCGCTGTGCATTCGCAGTGCTGGGGTCACTCGATGGTCCTGCAACATTGCCACCGCGACCTCTGCTTCTTCCAGCACGGTTACCCCTACCTCGTCCCGAAAACCCGCCTCGGCCGCCCTGTGCAGTATCCGAGTCCTCTGTCTCCGTGTTTCCTGCACTGCCGTGATAAGATGTGCTTGCGAGCTCTGTCTGTCGTCCAGTGAATGTGCCAGTCTGCGCTTCCAGGCGCTTCAGTCGCTTGGGATCACGTTGAAGCATGACCGCCCAGCCTTCGATCTGTTCATCAGACATTCCAGTCTCTTTCTTGAGTGAAGATCTAGCCTGCCCTTTCCGTACATCGAATGATCGGCTAAACATTTCGGGCGACGATTTGTAAGCGGCGAAGAGAGCAATATCATTCTCTTCTTGCGCAACCTTTGCCACCATCCCAGGTTCCCCGTCTGGAGCCGTGGTATCGACGGTGCCGCCGACATCCTCAACATCGTACGTGTCATCGCGCTCATCATCGTCCGAATCGAATGCTGCCAGTGCAGATAGGATGGCCGCCTTGTTCCGTTGGTCTTCAGCTGACACGCTCTTGTTTCGTTTCCCAATGTGAAGACGACTTGTGTCAAAGTCAAGGCGATCGAGCTCGTCGTCGTCGTATGCGTTCCTTCTGTCGGGTAGGTAGGGCTCGGTGAGAGGGGGGGTTGATCGTGGAACCATCTGATCAATTGCAGCTTGCTGGCTTGGTACTTGCACATTGACCTCCTGATTACGATCCATCGATGCCAAATGAGGCGGCAGGGATTCATCAAGTAGGTGTGCAGTGACTTGTTCCACATTGTCTCCGTATTCATCAAGCAATTTCATTACAAAGCCCGAGCCAAGATCCGGAAAAAGGTCCTGCACTTGAGTGACTAGGCTCATCTGGTGCACGTTGAGCTCATCCCGCGACGCGGGCTGTTTACCCTTCGCTCCTCTGCGACTACTGCGCACTCGATGTTTCTGCCTTGCCAGACTTGGTGTTCGATATGTCTCTAGTGTGTCAAGAAGCCTGTGAACTCTTTCCGGAGCTTCTGCCCCAAGCGAATGCCGCAGCTTCAGGAGGATGGGAGTGTTGGTGATAACATCAGCCAAAAGCGACTGATTTGGAGGCGATTTATCGCCGTGACTCTTCAGCGTATAAAGATGGTCTGAGAGTAATGAATATTTGGGAGGGTCTGCGGAGGGTAGAGAAGTAAGACCAAGGAACACAACTGTCGACGCGGCTTTTCTCTGCGCGTCATTGGTGGCGTGGCTGTACGCTGAAACCAGAGAGTCCAAAAAGTCTGAGCCAGTCATGAAAAGAGAGGAAACGTCGCGCGACGCATGCATCACGGGTGCAAGCTGCGTAAGCAGTCGGATCCCGTCCTCTGGCGCCCTTGATTCCAATGCTGCAGTCACCAAATCCTTCTGCTTCTGCAGCCGCGGAGATAGCAGATCGCCTTTCTTCTTCCATACTCGTGCCAGAACTGTTCGAAGCGCCAAGGCTTTGAGATTAGCACGACAGAAATCAGAGAGAAAGCCGAAGTCCAGTAGCGAATATGATATCGGTGCATCTCCGAGATACACGCGGGACACAATCTTGAAGGCTGCTTTTCTTAACAAGCTTGCTTTTGCCGAGCTGAAAGTCTGGTCACCTGGTTGTAGAGAGGAAAGCTCTTTGTGAAAAGATGACAGGAACAACGGCAGAGTACCATGATCGCTGGCGTTCAAACTGAAGTCGGAGGGAGCAAGTCGCAAGATCGATTCAGACAAGGTCAGCCAAGCGTCCAGACAGACTTCCCATTCCTCAGGTCCCAGGCTGAGGCGAAGATTCGCTGGTGGCACCGGTGCGAAAATCGGTGTCGACATGTTCTTGGAGGGTGCTCCACGATGCAGCGGGGATTACCTCAACTGCAAAGGACGTCCAAGCGTCCACTTCTAAAAAGTGTCTGACTGGAAATGCAAGTGAAGTCCCCACGTCACCGCAGTACCGTTTTGGGCAGCTGTTGCCAAGATTTGAGGCCGGCGTCGGCGTAACTAGACGCCGAACTGCACCACATGAATTATCGATTTCGCGCAAGACTACGGCTTTCTCGTCCCACGATCATCACTTTGCCGATTCGAAAGAACGAGGTTCGTACCGAAGAAGGTGCTGAGCTGAGCGCGGCGATTCTAACGGTGTTACAGTCGTGATCGCATTCCGCACCGAACACCTCCACCCCCACACGTCCACCACCTCCAAATCTTCCGCCATGTCTTTCCAGGACCCAAAGAAGACGTCGCAGCTCGACGCACCAAAGATCCACAAGATCCGCATCACTCTCACCAGCCGCAAGGTGCAATCGCTCGAGAAGGTCTGCAGCGAGCTCATCGAGCGTGCCAAGAGCAAGGAGCTTCGTGTCAAGGGCCCAGTCCGTATGCCCACCAAGAACCTCAAGATATCCACCCGCAAGACTCCTTGCGGTGAGGGCTCCAAGACCTGGGACATGTACGAGATGAGGTAAGGAAAGAGTAGACTCTACGCACTTTGTGGAATGGTGAACTGACAGTGTCTCCAGAATCCACAAGCGTCTGATCGACCTGAACGCTCCAACCGAGGTCGTCAAGCAGATCATCATCAACATTGAGGCTGGTGTCGAGGTTGAGGTCACCATCGCCGCCTAAGCGCGTGGACATGGTGCCGGATTAAATGTTGCACAAGACAAGATGAGCACTAGCAAAGCAAGCCACTTGAGCTGTAGTGCGGACGCAAAAAGCCGATTACCTTCCAAACTACATTTTCTCGTTCCCAGTCACTGCACTGCTGAAAGCTTCACCTGTTTCCCACTCTTCGCTTGCCCATGTATGCAAGATCAGATGCGAAGGCGAGAAAAATTATTCCTGCTGTTCAACTGTTTAAGCCGCGTTTCACGCACTTGAGCTGCGAGTTTGATGTGACACCGACTTCCAACTTCATATAATTGCCTGTCCTTGAAATCGTGGGCTGGAACGCTTCACCACCGTTGCATGAGCCTTAATCCGGCGAGGCCGAGACCTATTCCTACCCTCAGCGAGCCAGATGCCCAAAGTGGTTTCATCGACGGCGCCTCAAACACGACATCTCACTCGAACTGCCCGACAAGCTCCATTGGAGTTCACGATACATCAAGATATGTTGCATGTGCCGTTGACAACGGCCTACGAGACTGCACACGACAAATCCCATTTTGCAAGCAACCGAGCTGACCTACACACCTTCAACATTTCCCTGCCAAAAACTTTCGAGCGTGTCACATCAAAGTGCTACCGCGGGACGAGTGCACTTCCTTGGTGGACAGTCCGGAATCGGCGTGCAAGCACTGTCATCGCCATTGGAACGCAGTGTAACGAAAGCGGTACGAAACAAGGGCAGTGGACTGCTGCTTCCAATACCTACGTCCCCTCGCCGTCAACAGTGAACATGAGACGTCACGATCCGATATTCTTGCGATACGGGGCACACAAAACCTGGGTTCAGACGCAGCAGCAGTGACTGGGAAATGATCAACCTACAATTTTTCGACAGGCCATAATGCGACTGAGAAAGACGTGCCTAAGGTTTGGAGTTGCAAGGCGAAGGATGTAATCAGAAGGCTCGCTCGTGCATCCAGACGACGCCAAGGGTGACAAATGTAGTCCAAACTACGAGGACAGCATCTGCAGCAGTGAAGGGGCGGAAGAGAAGCAGTCGAAACAAGGGATGCTGACGGAGCAGAACTAGAAGTCGCTGGGGACTCAGCATCTCACGAATTAAAAAGTACGCTGGCCAGATTGGAATGCGCAAATCAGGGTCAGCGACAAGGCGATGTGTTGATTGCTATTGCCATGGATTCTATGAGATCCAGGTCGTCGATTTCAAATACCCAGGGATTCTACACACAATGTCGCACGGATTCTATACACAATGTGATTCTACACACAATGTCCCAGTTCAGTCTCGCGATGTGTCCGAATGGCACGGGAAGGCTTGTGGCAGTACCGGCTACATCGGTGTGATTGACCGATGAACTCTTCGAGTCCCGATATCATCCACTAGTACAATCTAGACAGAGAGTCGCACAAGCAACCGCGGAGATGCTCTCAGTTCGGGTCTTTAATGGCTATCTTCCCACCTCGACACCAAAAGTGTGATTTCTGCTTTCGTTGGTATCTTATCTCCGAAGACCGGGAGTCCGAATTGGGGCTAGCTTCTGGTGCTTCACACAACGACCATCTTGTGACAGCTGATAAGCCACGAACAGCCTCTGGCGCAGAAAGAGCGGAAGTCCCGGCGAACGTGGTAATGCTCCGACCCAGCAAGAGAGTGCATGGAGAAGGTTGAATCTCTCCCTTACACACGGTCCACCGACCAATCAGCGCCAGCACGAATGCAATTCACGCCTTTTCAACACGCTCTCGGCACTTCCAGCCCAGCTTCCTCTGACGAACATGTATGGCATGCGCTGCTTGATAAGACAGCGATTCCACGTCGTTATTGATGCTCGCGGTGACGCTCCATAGGGCTTAGCTTGATCGCAGGGCATGCCTCCTGCATGCACCACGAACGCTACCAACCGTTTGACCATTCCGGCCAGATCATTCCAACCCGCCTCACAACCGCACTCGCTCCCGACTCGGTTTGCCATCTCGTTCGCAGATTTACACGTCGCGGCGCAGTTGTCTGCATGCCCCGTCAAGTGAGACATCAAGTCTTCTAGACCACAATCCTTCAAAGCCGGGTGCCAGCCACGCGACCTGCACATTGTTGTGCATGTCAAAGATAGGAGAAACGCAATAAAAAGAACTCTCATATCAGCTGCATGGTGCCCATCCTACCTACGGTGGATGAGAGAACGAAAAAGCTCTTATCAGCGACGCCATTTCGAACGACCCAGTCCTGGCTAGCACCCCTGCACCCCACATCTCTGCGCATCTCACCAACATCGATCATCGGACGAACATTACTGGCACGATACGTCCCGCCCAATCCTCTCGCGTTGGTACTACTCCGCGGTCTGGGGATCCCATTTCTGTGGGTTTGAGCATTGTGCAATACTGACGACCGGAGAAGCAAGTTCTTGCTCCTGTGTCAGGCAGGCTGGATCGGAGCTTTATATCATACAACATGTGAACACCATGTCGACCTGATGCTCTGGGCGACATCAGAACCTCGATCAATCCGGCGCTTGATTTGTCTTGCGTACCGCACTTCGACTGCTCTTGTTTGAAGGGTTGTCTTCGTGGCTGACGACATGGGTTTCAATGTTTCGCTAATGTGGAGGAATCCGGAGGTCAACCCGATAAATCACAAAGCTCGATCGATACCAGTCCTGAATCCCATTGACCAATACGGCCGCGTCTTTTTCTTCTCGTGGTTTGGGTTTCTGGTGGCATTCTGGTCATGGTGAGTACCTGCCAAGCCTGCTTATCGCTGCGAGCAGACAAATCTCCTATCTCGATGCTGACGCTTGACCAGGTACGCTTTTCCGCCTCTTCTGCACGACATCATCAAAGCGGATCTTCACCTCACTCAGGTTCAAGTGAGCAATTCGAATATCGTCGCCCTATGTGCCACCTTGCTGGTGCGACTTATTGCCGGACCATCATGTGATCGCTTTGGACCTCGAAAGACGTTTGCCGGATGTTTACTCATTGGCGCAATACCGACCTTTCTCGCTGGGACAGCGTATAATGTGCATCAGCTGTATGCTGTACGCTTCTTCATCGGCATTCTCGGCGGGAGTTTCGTTCCCTGCCAAGTCTGGACAACAGGTTTTTACGACAAAAATGTCGTCGGTACGGCCAATGCATTGACCGCTGGTCTGGGTAACGCTGGTGGTGGTATCACGTACTTTCTTATGCCTGCCATATACGAGAGCCTCGTGAGAGATGGTCTCCCAGGACACGTCGCTTGGCGAGTAGCTTTCGTCGTTCCGGGCGTCGTCATCGTCGCCGTGGCCCTCGCCCTTCTACTCTTGTGCCAGGACACACCCACTGGTCACTGGTCAAAACGTCTGCAACCAACTCACAACCCCAAAGTCGACCAACCTATGGTCGTCAACGTGCCCGGAACCATCACCCCGACCCCTAAAACACCAGCCTCCGCTCGCTCCGCCAACATCAAAGATGAAAAGTCTCAGCATTCTTCACGTCGCCCTTCGCAGGACATCGAAGCAGGAGCTCAAGTCAACCTCACCACCGTCAACGAAATCATCCAAAAGCCGTCTCTTACTCAGATTCTCCGCATAGCCCTCTCCCCGCAGACTCTGGTCCTCGGCGCCGCCTACTTCTCTACCTTTGGCGGCGAACTCGCCATCAATAGCATCTTGGGTACATACTACGGCCGGCAATTCCCATATCTCAACCTCCAAACCTCCTCCAATTGGGCTGCCATGTTCGGCCTCATGAATGTGGTGTTCCGGCCGCTGGGGGGAGTCATTTCCGATTACGCGTATCGCTACACCAACCAGAGTGTCTGGGCCAAGAAGATGTTACTCCACACGTACTGCATCATCGCAGGAGCGTTCTTGGTCGCAATCGGACTGACAGATCAGCATTCCCTCGGCTCCTTGGTCTGTCTTGTTGGGATCGGAATGGCGTTCTTTTTAGAAGGAGCGAACGGACTAAACTTCTCTCTCGTGCCTCACGTGTTCCCGCAGTCGAATGGTGTGGTGTCCGGGTTTACTGGCGCATCAGGGAATTTGGGTGGAGTGATCTTTGCAATCATCTTCAGGTACAACGGGACGGATTATGGGAGGGCAATATGGATCATCGGAGTGATCATTATGGGGCTGAACGTGGCGACGAGCTGGATCAAGCCTGTGCCAAGGGAGCAGCAGGAGGGCAGAAATGAATCGCTGCATTGATGCTGAGACAAAAGTGCGTCGTGGGTTTCCACAGTTCTGTTTTGATTTAAAGCGTGGCAGGAGATACCAAGATACATTCCTGGGTTGTGATGAGTACATGAAACTGTTATGATAGTTATGAGGAGAATAGCGAGGCCGAATGAATCCTGATGCATCACCAAGTCGAGTCGAATGGAGGCCCACACTCTTCACAGACGAGCTACTCTTTCTACAGTGCGAAGTAGTCAGTCGCTCTCGGGAAAGCAGCACCGGTAATTTGCGCTGGGTGATATTGCGTAACTCAGCGACAAATTGGGCATGCCACCGGAGATCTACTGATGGCACAGAGAAATAAGCGCACGTGTGAATCAGCACTCGCGCTGAAAGAGAACCGTCCTTTCCGTATCGATGTAGGAAGACACATTTGTTTATTCAGCGCTTCTCAGCGACTATCGAGGTGACGAGCCAGGCAGGAGTCTGAACAGCCCGATGTTGTCGCGGATTCTTGGGGTCTGAGCTGATCCTGGCGCTGAGTGGGTCGTCTGATATGGAGGACAGTCCCGCGGAGAAGAGCAAAGAAAGGCTCTGCCGTTCACATGCGTCCTGCGGGTCCTGGCTGCTCGACGATGGAGCACAGAAAGCAACAGCTATCGAGACGACTTCTTTCATTCCGGAGCCTGCTCTACTCCAGTAACGGCAGTGCTGTCGTTCACTTTCGCCGCTGTCTTGAACCAAGGAGCATGCTCTCAATAGCCGGTATTGATTAATCATTGCCCGACAAAACTTCGTCTGTCAGCCATCAAAACGCATTTTGGAGGCTGCTACAGCCTACGAACCAGTCGAAAAATCTCTGGAAATCGTCACGGATGTCTTTTTCGTTGTAGGCCCAAGACGATGGAAGGCGGTCATCATGCCAGTAAATCCCAGGGCGTCTCGTGTCAACTCAAGCAGTGCTTTTAATTTCCGCCAACGACTCAGCTGGTTTGCGCTGTCTGACAGCGCATTAAATAAGCCGAAGGGACCCGATGACGGCTCTGACCTTGGATTTCGAGTTGGGTCGAAAGTCTCCCGGAGCTGACACGTCCAGGAAATTGGCAATGAACAGGCCGAAGTGCTTCAGGA
This sequence comes from Cercospora canescens BHU, assembly GCA_000347735.1. Classification (NCBI taxonomy): domain Eukaryota; kingdom Fungi; phylum Ascomycota; class Dothideomycetes; order Mycosphaerellales; family Mycosphaerellaceae; genus Cercospora; species Cercospora canescens. Next base: position 2,937 of record ANSM01001031.1, on the reverse strand, counting down.
CGGCCATCTCATGTCGTTGCAAGTAGTATGCATCTGAAGGTGCCCAGCCTGCTCTCGGTGTTGCTTGTAGAACAAGTAAGCGCAAAGTCAGCTTCTGTCACTTGATCGTTGCTGTATGAAGGGCCCCCAATATGTTGCCCGTACTGTGAAAGATCAAAGTGCTTTCGCAATACAAGACTGTCCAAGCCGACCTGTGGATCTAGAGGTACGTGCGGAGACGCTCAAATTGCAACTTGATCGGCTGTAGATCATGGGAAGATGTCAAGCTGTCGTAAAAGATAGCATCTCGCATGACGATCGAGTATTGCAACACAGGGCTCAAACGCTGGCTTTGGTCGGTGGATTAAGGCGCAGAACTCAGTTCATAGGCTTTTTGATATCTCTGCTGCACAGCGCAAAGCGCGTAGAGATATCGGTGATCGGCATGATCGAGCTCCTCTTCAAGATGGATCTTCTGCCCACCAAGCACGTCGTGAAAATGTTTGTTCGCGGACGAGCAAGACGCGTGTCTGGAAACACCAACGCGAAGCTGACGCGCGGAGGACACCTACCAGCTATGACGTCACAGAAAGTGGCCAAAATCCCAGTCCCATCGAACATGAATCGCTGAACACGACACGAAACATTCTCGAGAACAACCGGAAATGGCCGAAGCAGCAGCATTCGGGGGCGTCGTCGCATACGAAGTCGCTGAGACGACCGTACAGGCCGGGGCAGCTGGGTATGCCATCGCCAAGCCGACACAGCCATTGAGGGCTAGCTTCCACCAAATCGCAACCGCAAAGGACGATGAGACCAGGCGAGTTGCAGTCATGACCCCTGAAGTGTTTCTCAACTAATATCATTTTGAAAAGGACCTCTGTAGTTCGCTCTGATCACTCTGTCACCGTCATCAAGAACAGAGCGTACATATTCGGTGGCGAAACTGCGTCTGGACAGCTTGCCAGCAACGATATCCATGCTGTGACACTCGACAGCCCGGCAGAGGAAAAGGCGCAACATGAGCCAGAGTATTCCATACTTCCCGGGGTGCCCGATGTGGAAGGTCAGCCAGTGCCTAAGGCTCGCACCAAGCATGCTGCCACTCACTTCAATATTTGCGTGGCCATCTTCGGTGGCCTCAACGAAGCTGGCAAATTGGTCGACGAGGACCCTGTCATCTGGCTTTACGTGACGGGGAAATCTGCCTGGGAAAGTTTGAAATCTGAACACGGCCCTGCGCCTGTCCAGAGAAGTGGTGCCAGATTGTTCAACTTCAACAACAGTCTTGTGCTGTACGGAGGAGTTGACGCCAACGGACAACCCCTCCACGACGTCTGGCATTTCTCTTACACCACGAAGAACTGGACTCAGCTACCAAACGCCCCCGTCTCCACCAGAAATGCAGCGCTCGTGGACGGCGTTCTTTACCTGATCTCTGGGACAGACAGCATGAGCAGCGACGTGTACTCATTACATCTGCGTCCTAATGAAAATGCTGAAGAGAGCTTGCACGTCAATTCTGATTCGCAGACAGAGTGGCATACGGCGTCCTTCCCGACAAATCCCCTCACTCCCGGTCCACGGCCTCGAGTCGGCGGCGGTCTCCTCCCAATCACAACAGGCTATGGGCGCAACTACCTGCTGTACTTTTTCGGAGCCCGACAGAGCCCCAACACAACAGATGCAGTGTCTCCGGGCGATACGGACGACCCATCACAATGGAGCGATAGCTGGACATATCAGATCCCCTCGAGCAGTCCAGAAGTCAAGCCGACTCTTAGCATCTCAGACGCGATCAAGCCCGCTAGGGTCAAAGATGCGATTCGTGCGAAGCTCGGCTATAGCTCCGGTGAACAGAGCTGGGCGGAAGTCGAGGTATTGCCACCAGGAGACTTGGTCGTTGGTACTGGTAAGATTCATCCTGGACCTCGTGCATTCTTCGGCTACGATGTTATGCCAGATGGACATGGAGTGGTTGTGTGGGGAGGCTTGAATGCGAAAGGAGAGCGTGAGGGCGACGGCTGGATCATCAAATTTTCGTGAAGAGCTGCCCAGTTCGCGAAGGCAATAGATATCGACAGAATTACGACACCGATCAGCGGTATGCAGTATGAATAAGCATGGCTCGGCGCACGGTTGAGCTGCCAGGAGATGATATCCAAGCATGAAAAAGCAGAGTCCTTTCGGGTCTCCAAATCTATTGAGTATTTCGAATTCTGTCTCAAGAGCGCCAGGTCCAGTGATGACTTCAACTTCAGATTGTAGGGACACTGAGGAGTGGTCGGGTGGCACTCGAGAGTATCGCTCAGGTTTCCTGCCTTCCACGCTCTCGTTCCCACCGCGGGAAGGCCACCAGAATATGGCGCGGTCCTCAAAATCACGACATTCCGAGTGGACTAGGAAAGACAGTCCACATGTGTTTGCAGTCTCGGCGATTGGAGTGGTCGGTAATTTCCAACTATTTGCAATGTGGTCAGTAGCACGTATGCACTGCCCAGGATGGCTGTAAAGTCTTGGGTCAACAAGGATGCAGCATTCTCCAATCGCACGATGCCAGCAGACACTGTGTCGACGTAGAAGAGATCTGGTCGCATGCAATGTGCGCGACGAATGAGACCATCTCGCGGTTGTGTTTGTCCTCCCACGATGATCTGTATGCTTGTGAGATGTGAGTTGCAGCGGCAAAACTGAGGAGGAGAGGGCAACTTCAGGTTCAGCCGTGCAACGATCCTAGTCGCTGGTCCCTAGTGGGCGTCCACCCTCCATCCAGCAGCACCAACTAGTCGACGGTTGTGCATTTTCCTGCCACTTGCAGGCGCAGTACCATCGCTAGCACCAGCACTCGCTCGCTCCGCCACTACATTGACGTGTCGCCACCGCCCGACAATCCTCCGCCCCCCGAGTGCGTCTGGACAGCGTAGTCGCAACGTGAGCGGGCGGCGCACATGCTCCGCC
>ANSM01001029.1:0-31877 GCA_000347735.1 Cercospora canescens BHU | reverse complement strand
AGCGGCCATTGACCCGCCAGCCTCGGCGACCTCTCAGCTGGCATGGGCCGACGCGCTGACGTTGACACGACATGTGAGGTTTACTTTAACTCCGCGGTCTGTCGGTGTGTCTGAAACATTGGACTGGCCCTAGCTGCGGAAGAGAGGGAAGATGTATGCGCAGCCATCTTGTTCTTTGCACTTCGATCGACCCCACTAACTACTTGCTACTGTGGCACTATTCGGAACTTTGCCGGCCAGCGAAGCTGAAGCTCCATCTATTAGCTCCGCTCGCTTTTCGACGGTCACGGATTGGAATTCCCTAAGGAGTTGGTCCCGGAAACGAGGAAGCAAACAAATGGCTCTTCTTGCTGGCTCCATACAAGGCAGATCCTGGGTGCCGACCCGAGCAGATAAGTCGGCTTCATGGAGCGCGGCTCAGGCGTCATGAAAGCCGGGGACACCGCCACTGTAATGAATGACCACGAAGAGACGGGAATGTACTAGCCATGTTCAGTGCTGCTCAGACCTCGTCCAGAACCATGGTTGCCTGGTGGAGGGTTTGTGAGTCCCGAGGAAATTAGGAATGAATTTTGGCCCTGAATATTGTCTCTTCTTTGCAATCGACGGTGAGTCAATTGTGGGTCCGGTGATTGTTTTGAGAGATATTCGAGTTGATGGGTGTTGGCTGTTGGTCTCCGCAATAGAAGATGGCGCGAACAGGACCATGTTGTTGCCATACAATTGACCGCCAAGGCTGAGGTGTCTTATCGCTATCGCGGAAGATCGCCTTCGGCTGCGGGGCAGTACCGACGCTCTGACACCATGATCCTGTGAGCAGTCTCCCTGCTGCCTTGCTTCTTGCACAGCCCGTCGCCACGGGAGTCACTCCTTGTAGGTCTCGTCGTGGGAGAGTGAAGCTATAGTCACGGTGTTCGGCTGAACCAGAACACTTCGAATACAGACGTTCCTGAGATATGGCAGCTCCGGTGGCGAAAGGTAAGATCGACGCCTGCATGCGCCCACGCGACGACGCAGGTGACCGACGGTCTCGTGCGTGGAGAATCAACTTGTCTTTCAAACCATTTTCACACTTGATGCAAGCCGCTGACAATGGCGAACGCTCCAGGAATCATCATATCTCTCAGCATCATCGCAGGTCTTGCTGCGGCCGCCACACAAAGTCCACAGGTGCAAGCATGGCTCGAAGAGCAGCGAAAGAGGATAGCGGAGCTACTGCGACAGATCGGTGAAGAGTTAGACCCTCAAGCAAGGCGAGCAGCAGAAGCGTTTGCATACGAAGGGAGAACTGTCGACAACGATCCTGGGCTGGCAAGAGAAAGTGTAGGCAGCAAAGAAGCAGCAGCTCTGGCTACTGGGAGGCGACTGTCTAGCCCCAGCAGTACAGTCCGCAGAATACCCGTTCGTGGCCCTTCGGACCCGAACGAAGCAGAGGAACGCAGAAGGAAGGGTCGTGAATATCTGGCAAAGCGAAACCAGCAATTGTACGAGTTGCAGCAGAGGCGGAAAGCTGCCGCTGCTGCTGACGGTCTTGCCACACCACCGACGCCAACTTTCGATGAACTTGTCGATTCGGAAGGTAACCTTAAACAATCCGAACTTCTGAACGAGAAGGACTTGCCGGCAGTGCCCAACGTCGAACCCCTGCCTGAGGTTGTGAAGCAAGGAATGAAGCAAGTTGAACGACATCTCGTGGATCCAATTGCTGAAGATCAAGCCGTGTCTACGGAGTCAAGTGGCTGGTCGTTAGGCTCACGATACGCAAATCCCTTCGGGGATGAATACGAACTAGAACGCAGTGTCACGCCAAAGCCTCCGGTCCCACCCAAGATTGAACTGGATCAACCATCAGAACCAATCCGCGCGCCAACGCCGCCTATCTCGTTGCCCGGCGCATTCGATTCAATACCGACAACACAGCAAACAGAGCATGTCGACCATTCAGCCCTGAGCTACGAAGAGCAACTCGCAATCGCTCTATCCCTGTCTGAGCAGGACTCTTCGAGCACCTCTGCAGCCGTGAGACAACAAAGGCCTGAGGAGGAAGATGACGATCTCAAGGCTGCCATCGCTGCAAGCCTGAAGGAGATAGACCACCATCAAGCGACACACGCTATTGCTAACGTTGAGCCCGTGACGCCGAGAGTCGCCCCAGCCGATTCCCAGGTTCTAATCGACTTGACCCCGTCGACACCTACCTCCTCCAAACCACGACAGAACTGGAGTCAGCTGTCCAGCCTAGCCTTTGCCGCTCCACGGGATATTAGTTCAATTGGCATTGTCAGCAACAAGTCGTTTTCGGAATCCTCTGACGAGCTCTACCGACTTACACCCGAGCTCACGAAAGCACGCCTGGCCAGCCATGACGAGCAGCAGAAAGCATTCTCTTCATACCCACCGACGGGCTCGGCGCTGCCCTTCGATCCCGTTCGAGACGCCGCTGCTACTTCCGTATCGCAAGCTGTGCTCGATGTCATGGACGCCAGCTTCTATTCTGCCCACGCCGAGCCATCGCCGGCGCCAAGTTCAGCTACGCTCGATCGTGACACGCCGATGCTCGTCGATCTTGGGGATGATGCGCCGCACGAGGGCCAACGCACGCCCACATCGCGGGCACAGTCTTCTTTCGGCTTCCAGACCGAATCTGACACTGGTACTTTTGCATCAGCATCTGTACCGCCATCACGCACCATGCCGCGCGCAGAGTCAAGGGCTGACAGTGAAATTTCTGGAATCGAGGTTATTGATCTCGCGCAGGACAGTGATGTTGACATGATTTCGGAAGAAGGAGATGGCATAGCAACGCCAGATAGCTGGTCGGAGGTCGGCAGTCGGGATGCTGACAGCGACATTGAGGAAGCTCACCCACACCAGCGGTCTCGTGTGAGCTTGTAGGCTAAGTCAAGCGCATTCACTATGTAAAATTATCACTCCTCGCCTAGTATGATATCTCGTGATGCACGGCCGTCTACCTGCTCTTTGTGAAGCTCATCGGTCCCAACACCTCTCCAACCTTGGTTGACAAGCTTTTCGGACGGAGTAAAGCGTCACGTGGTTCCGCTGTGGTCCCAGCCGCTCAACGGCGGTGCGTTATCTATCTTCTGCTTCTGCTTCCAATGCCAACACAGCCTGCATGTCAGCACGGTGCCTCGGGATGCACCACTGTCCATTCGTACACGGCTGTGCAACGCGGATATCATATGTCTATGCGGAAAGTAGATAAGAGACGCCACGTATCAGCCTGGTCGAGTCTCTCCGCTGCGCAGCCACATCACGCAAAGCGCGGTGCAGGTAAATCACATTGCTTTTGGTTGACTACTGAATGGACTATTACACTTCTAGGTTTCCCACCTTGTGCAGACTTTCGGAAGAAGTCCCTGAAATCGAGTCTTTCTCCTGCGCTTCTGATGCAGTTCGCGGCCATGGCCTCACCGGGTTTCCGAGCCAGTCGGTCCCAGCAGGAAGGTACTCTCCACGCATAACGAGTGACTTGGGCCCAACAGTCACGCCCGCTGAGATGTCAGTACCGGGAAGGGCGATGGCATTGGGGCCTAATGTAGCTCCGGCCTGCAAGCACACCTTGTCCATGCGCATGAGTCGATCATGGAACAGATGCGTCTGTAGGACACACTGTCGATTGACCGTCGCGCCCTCCCCGACGACGCAAAGTTCTGTTTCTGGCAACAAGTGACTCTCTAGCCAGGCCCCGCGACCAATCTTCGCGCCCAATGTGCAAAGCCAGAGCGACAACAACGGTGTTCCAAAGCATGGTCGAATATAAGGAAGAGCGAGTGACTGGACAAAGGTGTCCGCGAGCTCATTCCGCCATACAAAATGGCTCCACAGAGGAGATTGTTGACCAGCGTGCACATTGGGTGTCAGCAGCCATTTCGCAGCAGTTGTCACCATGCAAGCGGCGAACCCAGCGCCGAATACAAGCCCGGGACTCACGAGGATGGCCCATCCTATGCCAAATCGGTCTAGAAACCAGAGCATGCCGAGGAACACCGAAGTTGATAACACGCCGAGCATCAGCATCGGGACGATCCTTCCAGATTCGACCAACGCTCTTGCTAGCTTGAGCCGGCGAGGTGGGTTGAATGTCCTTTTTGAGCTTGCTGGTTCTTCTGCTTGGCGAGGGAGCGAAATTGGAGGCCTGCCTAGCCAGGTCGAATTCGGCATCATTCGATCTTCGGAAGGTGCAGTGGCATGGACACCGATCAGCACCATTTCCGGTATATTAGTCCCAGCTTTGACAAGACCCGTGTTACCAACAAACGACTTCTCGCCGATAGTGGTAATGCCGAGCTCGATATAGCCCACGCCGAGTTCATAAGGGGACACCAAAACATCATCGGCCAGGAAGGCGTCATCTGCAACCTGCAACAATTTGGGGATGGGCACCACCGTTGAAATCTCCACATTGTGGCCAATCTTCGCTCCTGTCAACCGCAGCCATGTCGGTGTGAGAAGACTCGAATATATGGGAAATAGAGTCGATCGTGCATCGAGCATGACCCCGCGTGTCAACCATGCCGCCCAAGCTGTTCTGCTGTGCCATGAATGCTGACCAGGCTTTATGGCGAGGCTGGCCAAGCGCACAAGCGTCACTGTGATAACAGCATAAAGCAAGATTCCCAGCGCGATTCCGGGCAGCATCATCTTCAGCACCGCATCGAACAAGGACTCGAGGTTGTTGTAGTCTGGCCTCAACGCTGCAGCCAAAGCCCAAGTCGGTGCGACTGGGACCACCGGCAGAATGTCTAGGATCAGCAGACTCAGCGTATCTCGGGTCATCGTCCAGATTCTACGTCCAAATGAAGGCTCGTTGGCGACTTCTGGGTGTATCGGAAAGATCGCGTCCCGACCTTTAACCACACCTCTGGCGCAAACACCAGGCTCGACAGTGGAGTATGGCTCGAGGGTGGTGTCCGGCATGAGCAAGCTGCGAGTGGCAACGCGAGCTCCCTCTCCGATCCTTACTTCGCCGATGTGCAGCAAGTCGCCGTCGAGCCACCATCCTGAGATATCGGATTCGGGTTCGATAGCACACCCTCGGCCGAAGGTGCCATGGCCTGTAACTGGTGGAAGTGTGTGGAGCTGAACATGGCCCTCCATCTTATTGCCAAGTAGTCGAGCATATACACGAGCCCATATGGTCCCGGAGACCGCACCAAGACGCCCGATGTCGACGAAGCGCTCAGCTGCCCAGAGTCGAATATGTGTCCAGCTGCCGCGCGCGTATGTGCCTCGGGTAATGCCAATAGTCAGCACCCTCACGAGTGAAGTGAAGGCGAGAACTCGGCCAGGCATACTTATCATCAAAAACCACACCAGAGCGACCAACCACCACGGTAGATCGTGGCGCGCCGCCCAAGAAGTGGGCTGCAACCTCACGGAGAATGCCTTTTTCGTCAGGAACATGATTGCGAGGAGACGCAGACCTTCCAGGAGGAATTCGATCACGAGCAGTGGCAATTGAACGACAAAGGTCCAAGGTGGCGTTGGCACTACCTGGCGCTGTTGCTGTTGCGTACCAGACAGCTCATCGACACGCGCAGCCATATCGCTCAAGCGAGAGTGCTCGTACACGTCTGCTACCGATAGTGACGGTACCTTTGCTCTCAGCTGGGACACCAGCTGAGCGGCTCCCAAACTCGTGCCGCCCAGATCGAAAAAGTTTGAATCTGGCTTTGGCTTCACACCGAGGACTCGACGCCATTGCTCACTGACGAAGCCGATTGTGCCGTGTAGTTCTTGGTCGTCGGCCAAAAGAGACGCTGGCAATGGCCATGGCAATGCTTTGCGGTCAACTTTCCCCGATGGTCGTACAGGTATGTGGTCCACAGCTGCGATCATTGGCACTTGGCTTGGGGGAAGCATGCTTCGAAGCTTCTCACGATCTTGTGCAGGATCGCCGTGACTTCTGACCACGTAGCCGACCAGAACTTGCGATCCCATCTCACTGCGCTGGATGGTGCAAGCGGCAGCGCTCACGCCTCCCAAAGTCAATAGTGCAGCATCAATTTCGCCGAGCTCGATCCGACGTCCACCAAACTTGATCTGCTCATCGTTGCGGCCCACGAAGTAAAGTCCTTCCCTTTCTGCGCGCACGAGATCACCACTCCTGTACGCCCGCTCTCCAGAGAACTCCTCGAAAGGTGTAAACTTTGCTTTATCCTTCTCCGAGTCTAGGTACCTGGCCATGCCGATACCGCCAATCACCAGTTCTCCCTCTTCGCCCCATCGAACTGCGCTCCCGTTCGGTCCAATGACGGCCAGCTTCCAACCTGAAAGCGGCAATCCTATCGCAACTCGCTGCTTGGGTTTCACTTGTGCAGCACAGCTCACTACGGTAGCCTCGGTGGGACCATAAGTGTTCCAAACCTCACCGACGCCACACGCAAGTCGATCCGCTAGCTCTGGCGGAAGAGCTTCGCCCCCGAGGATGAGGAGACGAATGCTCTCTAGAGCCTTCGGCGGCCACATTGCGCATAGTGTTGGCACAGTCGACACCACCGATATGTTTTGTGCAATTAGGAATGCGCCGAGCTCAGGTCCAGCTTTGACAACGGATCGGGGAGCAGGAACAAGGCATGCGCCGTACCTCCAAGCCAACCACATCTCCTCACAAGACGCATCGAAGGCGATTGAGAGGCCGGCCAGCACTCTGTCACCGGGACCAAGTGGCTTACTTTGCAAAAATAAAGCTGCCTCGGCATCCACAAAGGCTGCTGCGCTCCGGTGCGTGACAGCTACACCCTTTGGTTTGCCAGTGGATCCTGATGTGAAGATGATCCAAGCGTCATCTTCCACCGCGGGTCCCGCCTCGCATGGCGAACGTTCGCTCTGGCGACGAACAATGATACCCTCGTCCGTGAGCACAGCGACAACATCGGCTTCGTTCCAGACCAGGTCTATTCGTTCCTGTGGATCGTCTTCGTTGACTGGGCAGTACGCAGCTCCGACTGAAAGTACACTCAGGATTCCCACATACAGCCCTATCGTCCCCGAGCTCAGTCTGATCCCGACTCGATCACCGATCGACACGCCGGCATCCCTGAGTTGTGCCGCCTTAGCCTCGATTTGATTTGCTAGAACAGCATATGTCAGGCTCGTAGTTCCATTATCGATGGCCAATGCCTCCGGATGCGCAGCAATTGTGGCATTCAGAATCTGTATCAAGGTCCGAGGCGATGCTGGCTTCGTGTGTGGATAAATGGCAAGACCGTCGGCTTTGTCAAGTATGCTCGTGCTCCCAGAGAGGCCGTCGACCGAAAAGAATGACGTTACCGAGCTGGTGCCAGAAATGGTACGCGGAGTGGAGGCACCAGTCACATCAGACCAACTCCCACCAGGGGCCAGTCCTTCTGAACAGGTGGAACTCATCTGGATTGGCTGTTCTGTGGGGGGGGCATGAGGGTTGAGAACATTGGGCAGATGTGTCAGACATCGCCGCAAACGAGGGCCGGGCGCTACTTATGATGGGTTCTGCATACGATTGACTTCATCTGGTCGACCCTCACTGCAGCGAATATTTCCAAGCGCGGGTAACAGCTGGACTGCTGGCAGATGATGTGACGCGCCACGAACTTGGCTCACAGGATGATGACCCAGCAAACGAGCCATTCGTCGCTGCGTGCAGAATTCTCATGCTGTGCGGCGCCGGCTAGACTCAACGATCCTTGGCATACATTATTTTTGAGAACAAATGACTGACGGGCCAGCAGACTAAAAACGTGGACAAGATTACGATCGATGCCTCCGGGCTGAGTGCCAAGGTGAGAGACAAGCACTCAACGGATCACGAAGAAGCACCAACTCAAGGGACGGGGCGTGCTTTGGCATAGCCTTCGCGTTTCACTCGTGATGCATCGTCGAGGGCGCGGTGCTGCTCCGGCCGAAAAAAGTACCTGTCAGACGAGTTCGAGACATCTTACTTCACACGATTCGTACTCAAGACTGTTGGCCATGACGTCCTCGGACAACGGTTTGGGGACCCAGGGCCCATTCTCGCAAGAGACGCAAAAGCCGTGGGCTGCATGTGGGCTCACTCAGCGCATATGCACGGCTGGTCGCTCAACAGCATCATCAGAGCAGAAGAATGCGAGGGAGGCGTGACGTTATGTCCGTCGATGGATCGACTGACGTTTTGGGAGGATCCCAAGCCGTCTCGCCTCCTCTCATCGACTGGACCGAACTCTCTGCATTAGTGCCGTCTGTGGTTTTGCTGTTCTCGTCTCCTGACTCTCTGCACCGAACAAATCGGGAACGCGATCGGCAAAAATGCCGAGATCCGGGTCCGGCACCAATCCATGCAACTACTGCAGGCTTGCAGACAGACGGGCTGAGAACACAGCTCGATCCAGATTGTAGGCATACACTTTTGTTGCGCAACTAGTCCCGCGGGAACTCTTCGCCAGCGGGGCGCTCGTTGTTGACCATTTGCTGCTGTCCAATCCCATCGTCACATGCTGCAAAGCACAGTCGCCGCATCTTGGCTTCTTTCTGCTCATCAACTGACCAGTGTCGGAGACCCAAAAGCGTGGAAGCGGTTTTCAAACTTGAGTCGTCGGGAGCCCAACATTCCGGTCCGCTTGTGACACTGGGTACACGTGGCAAGCCGCAGGAACTGACTGGGGCTTCCGAGTGGCATGGTCGTGGTTCCTGGATATCCTGCCCGGACCTGCCGTAGCACTGCTTCTCTTTCAAGAACGAGCCTCATGAAACAATAGTTCAACAATGAGTCGACCACGAGCCCTCGTATATCGCGGTCCCGCCACGAGCGAGGGTCTGCCTGAAGCAGTCGCACAGCTGCTCGAATCCTCGCCAAGACATTTCGAAGTGCGTTATGCCGGCCCTAACGAAGCAGTTGACATCTCTGCTGAGACTTTACGAGCGGTGGATCTGTACGCACAGCCAGGGGGCGACGGTATGGTGGCTTCCTTCTTGGCATCACGAGAATGTATTCCGTGGCTTGCGGGCCGATGCTAATGATTCGACGCCACCACAGACCTGGACGATGCTTTTGTAGAAGTGCGGAAATATGCTACGCCTATTCGTGATTTCGTGTCCAACGGCGGCCGTTACCTTGGATTCTGCCTCGGAGCTTACTTGGCGGGCCACACGCCGGGCTTTGGACTGTTACCCAAACACGCTGATACAGATTCAGAGATTGAACAAAAGAATGCACAAGTGAAGAATGACGAGGACACTGTCATCCAAGTTGACTGGACATGGTCGGCCGGCCAGAAAGCTGGCCACACTACCAAGGACAGATGGATCTATTTTCAAGAAGGCGCTGTGATCAAAGGATTTCGCCCGTCTGCTGACGCTTTCATCCTTGGCCGGTACTCGAAAAGTGGTGGTGTCGCTGCATCTCTCAATAGACATGGCAAGGGCTGGGTGGGCCTGGTGAGTGAAACGATCGCTACGAGGCACTCCTGTTAGAAAGTTCTCGCCTGTTCTGACAAATTTCGCCAGGTCGGACCGCATCCGGAGGCCACCCAAGAATGGTGTAAGTCAGGATCACGAGAATGCTGTATGTGCACTAATTCACTGCCGGCACCACAGTTGACATTGAAGATATTGATAGCCCCGATGGCCTGCAATACGACATAGGGTACGACCTGATCGAGGCGACCATGGCAGGTGGACCACAGCAACCAGAGAAGGAGCTGTAGCTGACTCATAGGGCTGAATCCTGTGTTCTCCTCGTTGCCATGTACTATGTAAAGACCATCACAGCTCCCAGCGTTGAGGTTCATGACCGTCCTCGGAACCAGATTGAACCTACATCACAGCTTAGCCACCTTATTCTGTCACAAATTGCTGCAGAACCAACATGCTACATCCTCGCCTCTCCTCACTGTAGCACGATCAAGACCACTCACAAATGTCTTCCCTGTACCCATGGCTGGTTTCACATGCTTACTGTACTTCCTCTTGGCGTATGGAGATACACGTGGACAACGCATGGCTCCCCTCATTGCCGCGTGCTGACCATGTCCCATGCTGCCATTCATTTCAACATGAAACAGACAACAACGAAATCTTAAAAAACTTGGTTGACTAACATACGCCAAGAAGACGGGGCGTGAACATCGGTATGTGCTCAGCTTTGACGATCTCCGCAGCCAAGATCTCCTGTGCAAGTCGCCGCCACGACCTGTCCAGTGTAGTGAGATCGCCAGGATTCACCTGTGCCGTCTGAACATTCCAGTGTGTCGTGGTCGTCGGTAAGCAGACACTATCCACAGGAGACATCTGACGGCCAAGACGGGTGGACTCTGGCACATAGGAACATCCACAAACCTTCTCCTGCTTTGCTGTTCTCTCGCCGTGACAACACACTTCACTTGAGAGTCCAGATGCTGTCTGGCAATTACATCACGCCATATGGGGTAAGCCAAGCTATTCCACGTCGATCTGCTCTTGTTCAAGCCTGCTACTAATTGTACGCTTGACTTTGCATCACGCACAGTAACCGTTGTGCATAGGCGCTCAGCAATGGCGACCTGCATGATGCTTGAGCTATAGCTGCACCTCCGAAAATATTCGAAACGCTCGCACGTTCACACTTGACTTTCCAATAATACGTTACACAATTCGATTTCCAAAACAGCTCGGTCCATGGGGCACCAACGACGGTCTTCCGCACGCCACAGCGCATTCGCGCAACCTTCTCGTGCCCTGCGTCCCGCCACAAAAGCTCAACATCGCCAAGACATGCACCAGGAGAAAGTGTATTCGAAATGAGAAATCACACAAAGTATGCGCAAAGTGAGACGAAGCCACACTGCCACGGCACGGAAAACCCGGGAAAGCGCGGACCTCACGAAGGAAAGAAAAAGGAGTTTCGTCATGCGTTGTGTGTTGACTGAATTCAGAAGTCACTGACCATTTCGACTCAGTATAATGGCCTTACAGTTGCGATCTGCGAAGATCATCAGACGCCATTACCTTGTTGTTCTAGATCCCAATAAAATAATTAATCATGCAGAGAGACAGAGAAAGCGGATGCCCGCGCAACTTTTTAGTCCGGTGCTTGCTTCGAAACGACAAATGATATGACCGATCCAAAGGCGTGCACGCCTCGTGCTCTGCGACCGGTACGATGCCGCCAACGCATCATTGTGTGGTGATTTCTAATCATTGAGAAAATGCAGAAGAAGCCGAGAGGTCGTGGTGCGAAAGGGCCGATACGCACAGATATTGAGAAATGAGTAGGTTCTGGCCCTTTCTGTCACTTGGGCACTGGGACGAGTCGATGCGAAGGGCCGAGTCAGACTGCGCCAATCATCAGACATCAGACCACCAGAAAAGTGCCAGGCAGGCCTGTGAAAGCGATGTCAGCGACTCAGAGCAACCGTACAGTTTGACGATTCGGCCGCGCCAGCACGACGAGGTCGTTGAAAACAGAAAACATCATCGCATTCGTGGTATCCATGTAGCCAGCGCCGAATCTCATGCTGCTCGTTCGCCAATACAGCTTGCGTTGAAAAGTCACTACACAAACACAATCTGCTCGTCAACGATCTCATCAAATCTTGTACACAATCCCACCGCTCAACATGATCTTGTTGCGGTCATTCAGCTCTTCAAGTGCCTTGAGCGCCTCATCGTCCTCGAAACGGGTCTCACCACTTCTCAGTCGCGCGTTGACCGCAGCGACCAAAGGCTCGACATCCGCAGCATCATTCGCGAAGAGTGGCCCGTCGATAAGTTGACCAAGAGCTGTCTGGAAAGCTTGGAGTCGCTGGGCAGTAATTGGCTCTGCTTCGGGCGCTTCTTCTTCCTCTTCCCCATCTTCATCCTCCTGTGTGGGCTGAGATTCATCTTGAAGAAGTTGAGAAGCTGGCAACGACGAAGCCATGCTTGCTTGCGAAGCAGTGGTCCCGTTCGTCTGTGTCGTTCGTCCTGTCCGGGCTGGCGTCGAGTTGTACAGATCCTCTTCTTCCTCAGCACCACCGTTGGTTGCTGCATGGCCATTCGTACTACTGGCGCCATTGGTGCCCCGCGTGCTGCGACCAGGTGCACGAGTTGATCCGCTGGCTCTGGGTCGGAGGTTGACATCATCATCACCATCATCATCATCATCACTGCTGTCCGAGTCGTCGGTAGACATCTCGTCCGGATCTGGTGACCTCCTAGCACGCTTCCGTCGCTTGCGCTCGTCCTCGACGACTTCTTTGAACAACGCAAATCTCAAAATGCCCTCCGCAACCTCTGCATCTTTCTCATCGACTCTATTCGAGAGGCGCGACTTGGCGTGCGCAGTGGCGAGACGGATCAGTGTTTCTAGAGTACGGGCAGTCATTGGAGAGGTCTTGCGTTGGTTGCCCTCCATCTCGTCGTTGCGAAGTGCACTGTACGCAGCAACAATATGGTCTGCAGCTCCCTTTGTCAAGATTGGCTTGATGCGCGATTTCGCATATTGAATGTATTTCTTGATGAAGGGAATGCTCAGGACCTCTCGTCGTTGATTCGCACCACGGCCTCGCGTGATTGTGACTCCGCTGTGCACCATGGCATCGAATTTCTCATAGGGCTGAGTAGTTTTATTAGTCGTATCGCCCTCCTCTTCGAGGCCCACGCCAAGGGTTTGGTTCTGCTGCTCGCGGACTGGTGCCCCCTCCTCTGTACCAGGCTGACGATACCGGTGCATACGCAGGACGTGCTCCGATACCTGACGATCGCGAACGTCCTCGATATCGTCGGTCACCACGAACAGCAAATCGAAACGTGAAAGTAGTGAATCAGGCAAGGCAATGTTCTTGTGGGGATCCTTGTGTGTGTCGTATTGGCCGTAGATTGGGTTGGCTGCTGCAATGACAGAGCAGCGAGCATTGAGCGAAGTGTGGATGCCAGCTTTTGCAATGGTGACTGTCTGCTGCTCCATCACTTCGTGTATGGCAACTCGATCGACGTCTGACATCTTGTCAAACTCGTCTATGCATACCACACCACGATCACCGAGAACCATGGCACCGGCTTCCAGTCTTCTCTCTCCGGTCTCCTTGTCAGACGTAACAGCCGCTGTCAAACCGACGCCAGACGATCCGCGGCCGGTTGTTGCAATGGCCAAGGGAGCGGTATTGAGCACGAATCGGAGCAATTGAGATTTCGCTGTGGATGGATCACCAACCATGAGGATGTTGATGTCACCACGCAGATGTGTGCCGTTATCCAAATTCTTCTCCATACCACCGAGCAACATAAGTAAGATTGCCTTCTTGATGTAATCATGTCCGTAGATGCTTGGCGCCAGCGATTGAGAAAGCAGGTCGAACACTTTTCGACCCTTCGATATCTTGTTGATGTTTCTTATGTCGCCGTCTGTGATTGTTTGCTGCGCAATACCGCCTCCCGATTTTGATGAAAGCAGAATCACGTTGTTCGCCAGTATGAGTGTCTTAAAAGTTGAGCTGCCTTGGCCCGCATTTCGATTGCCCAACGATCGGTAGATACCCACGAGCTGTATCCTATCACCAGGCTTCACCCGGTCAACCATGTCATCGTCCATGATCACATCTACGCCGCGCGGCAACTGACCAGCAGGGGCGCGCTCCGGCATCTCCTGTATTGAGATGGTCTGATGATCTCTATATGTGCAGTATCCATACTCTGTGACAAGCGGGTTCCCTTCGCCATCTTCTGTAGGGTATACGCTTGTGCTTGCCGCTCCATTGGCAGTCATCGTCTGGTCTCGATATTCGCGGAAGTGAAATGTCGACTTTCTCTCATTCCAGTGCACGCTCTTGATGACTTTGGGACGTACGAGCGAGCATTTCGTGACAATGCCTTCCAGCGAAACCATGTGGTTGAGGTAATGCGAGGAAAGTGTTCGCGGGTTGCAGGCATATTCACCAAAGCTGCCAATGTACGCGCAGTAGTACATGGCCTCTTCGTCAACGTGTTGTGTCGCTCGGCTGCGCAGTGTCTGGACGATGTCGAACAACGCGCGATCAAAGGCTTGCGACCAGTCGAAAGGCTGATTTAACAGGCCATCTGCCATTTCTCTGCTGTGCTGTCGGATCTCGTCAATACTGACTGTCAGGCGTCGTAGGCCGCGGTTTAGCATCAACAAAATCTCCGCCTGGTAGCTTCGCGCTCTCGGATCCTCTGCACACAGTCAGCTTGTGCTCAACCTGCGACCTCGCTCGTCTTACGGGGATCAAGAAAGTCCTGAGCGCGTCGAATGCGATCCCTGACCGCCTCATCGCGAAGCTGGAGGCCGTCCATGGCGGAGTTGGCAGTGCTAGGGGCCCGGAATGCACTATGATTGTGGGTGCCTCGGTGGAGGTTTCAGTCGTGATAAACAGATTGTGTTTCGCGGTGCTGAGGTGTTGTCCACGCAAAGTGGAGAGAAAGTGGGATGTGAGAAACACGAACGCGTCGCGCGTGAAAGTGGTTACAGGCGCGCTAAGACGCTTTGGCGTTGGCGTGTTCTTGCACGGTCTCTGTCAGCTTTGCAGCACATACAAGATATTTTCCGTCAATGTTGCGGTCGACTGTCGTTACCTTCACGGCAAAGACCGCAAAAAGAATCCAATATATCTCCAATGCTCGATTCAGTCCCCGTCGTCGACTGAAAGATTATCATTCGGCTCCTGCGCCGTCATGCTCAAGGATTACGCTCCGATTTGCGAACGAAGAGGAATTATTCAAGGAATGGACGATGCAACACACTACTGTTCGTTGTGTGCGCCCTGACTATTACACATTATACACTAGATCCTGCAGTCTCACGCGCTCATTCGTTCGTGACTTCATTACCACTGCCGTTGTCCGACGCTAGCTCCCAATCCTCTCGACTTGAAACACTGACATTATGCGCCTTCGAGTTTGCTAACCTTGCTCTTGCTCTCTCTCCTCTCCAGCTCCACAGCTCGCGAGGCGAAGCTCAGTTGCACAAGCGTCAAGAACGCCGCTACGCTTCCAAGTGCGATTCTGGGATAGTACAAGTTGGTTCGGTACAGATCGTTGCGATATGCGTAGAATTTTAGAAATCCTCCAGTATCAGGACTGTACTCCGTCACGCCCCACATGACAAGTACGAAAATCCAGAAGCCGAGAGCGATAAGAGACCAGATGATAGAAACAATCGGACTGAGCCACCCGCGCCTGTGCAAGACGAAGTCGATCGCTGCGGCGAGCATGGTCGCCATGGGCAAACCCGCAGCGTAGAAGTAGACCTCTCTGTGCGCTCGTCAACGGATGATGCAACTGAACCATTCAACTTCCTTACGCTGAAGAAACACGCTGGTAATATGGGGCACTTCCAAGCTCAGCATCGGCGACGCGTGCTGTGAACGCACAGCCCATGGCCCATGTCACAAGCGACACGATGAATATCGCGATCAGCACCCATCTTATGCCCGAGGACCAACCACGCCAGCGAGTGTCCGCCATGATTTTTGCTGAATTAGAGGTTGATGATTGCTGAGCTTTGGACCAAGACTGTGAGATCAGTGCTATGGTAGTAGAGAACACAGGTATAACAGCAGGTGCAAATAACCACTGCCCGCTTGAATATAAGCCAGCGTCACGAGCTGTCCAACTATATCTAGTTCATGCGGTCTGGAGCAAAATGGAGAGCTGGGAATGCCAATTGGCGGACACAAACAAAGCACAGCCTCCGGCCGGAAGCTGGGCGTACATCACAAATTACCATTCGGGGCACGAGATCGCTCTTCGCCAAGAAGATTTCGGGCGAGTGATCCTGCAGGATGCTCCAAAGCAGACAAATTGGGAGCCGATAGACATTCACGGATGAGCGTGACGAGTAGATGCCAGTCAGACCACAGCACATAGCCACATGACTTCGCTAGTCCATTCATTATGCTGCAATGCCCTGCGTTGCGCCATTTTGTTGACACGAGAACGAAAGAAGAGTCATTTCGAGATTTACAGAATTACAATCGAACGCAGGGTGTTTCATATCCTCCGCCATAAAGCGCTGAGATCGTGGCGATCTGCATACTAGAACCAAGCACATTGGAAGAGGCGCAGCTTCTGTCCCGGTGTGTCTCCCTCAGACCCTTGTCAGGCTGTTGGTGTACAGTACGTGCATAGCTTTGCGAACCGCTACGTTGTGCCCCAAGTCTCCGTGCGCAATTTGGCTGCAGTGCAGTGAAAGGTCAGATGGGAGAGAAGGTGCCTAGCAGCCATCTCGACACTCAACGGCTGGCTCTCACGACGCCAGAATGGGCCAACCGCAACAGTTGTCAAATGGCCTCTCTCCCTCACTCAATTCGTTCGGTCTCCCCAAAAAAGATCGGTCATGGTGTCTCTCCAGAGCAAAAAATGAGTGGCATGACAGCAGCAACAACAAAGCTGGACGGACAAACCTGTACAATGTCGCAAGAAGGGCAAAAGAAAAGTCGTCGACGAAGGCAGGATTCGAACCTACGCCCCCGAAGGGAATTGATGTCGAATACGGCTGTGTGGACGCAACCCTTTCGAGTCAATCGCAGTAACCACTTTGCTACTTCGCCTTGATAACACATACTCAGCTGTTCACAATATGTATGTCAATTATTCACATCCCTCTGTCACATCTAAGGGTATACAGCTCAATTACGAAAGTATCCGTTCTGGAGGGCATATTTCGCACATACTTGGCACAGCGCGTGTCTTTTGGACACCTTTCAGAGCCAGTAACCCGCTGTTGCTGCCAAAATCAGGGCTGAGTGTTGCTGTTGTGCCTGAGGCAGAAGTTGGGCACGAGACGGTGTTTCTTCCTGACAGGTGGAAGGGGCTTGCTTCCTCAATGCCCAAAGAGTCAATGCTCCAATTGAGCCGGTTGTCGCCAAAGTTGATACGCCCTCCATCGATCTCTGCTGCTGCCGACCGCGCACCGAGTTCTCAGCTTGTTGGTACAAATTGCGCCCACGACCATGGGACGTGCTGGCAGAGCAAAACTCAGATTTCGCTTCGTCCCTGAACCGGTGAATGTCCAGTCTGCCTGCAGGAATGCATCTTCACTGGTGGAAGGGTGTTGTAAGGCACTGGCAGCGTTCGATACCTCGCATGGCAGCATGCGTAAGAGGCAGGTACTGGCCTCCATGCTGTCGCAGACTTGTACGAGAAGCTCGACAATGGGCTTCGTGCATTCCATTACCTTTTCTCATTTCTGTCTCCAGGTATCAATGGCTCGGCTGCTGAGATGATTGTCTAGCCGGATTTGATGATACACACAATGCCCATCCACGTCCCAGCTTCGGGTGTGCAGTCCAAAGTCTGCAGGCGCCAGGACCTTTCCCGATGGTTGACACACACCGATGATAGATCGCGTCCAATGCTGAAAGCCTGGAGCCCTGTTACAGCATCCCGTAACGGATCCGTGACGCTTCCGCGTCTTTGACACATCAATCTGGAGTTCCGAGCCTCCCGGTCCGGCGGCCATACAACGCATATGCTCGGCTTAGAGGTTTGGACAACACGTTACACAGTATCAGTTTTGCGAATTTCCCACTCATTTCGAACGGTCTGGCTTCGAAGATGCCAGAAATCATCGATTCTCAGGTAATCAAATACAGTTTTCTCGACGACTACAGCGAAGGTGCACACCCCGAACTTTTGAACGCATTGATTGCCAGCAACAATGCCCAACAAGGCGGTTATGGCAATGACCAATACAGCGCCGAAGCAAGAACACACATCCGTCGGCATCTGAGAAATGATGATGTTGGCGTCTTTTTCGTACCTTCTGGCACCAGTGCCAACGCCATCTCCATCGCAGCGTGTCTTCGGCCTCATGAAAGTGTTATCGCGCCTTCCACCGGGCACATTGTTACTCGCGAAACGGGCGCTGTAGAATCTGCGGGTCACAAAATTATCAACGTCATCCCAGAGGCGGGCAAGCTCACTCCAGCTCTCATCAAGAAGGCTTTGGCTGAGAATTGGCACTACCCTCACATGGCCAAGCCTCGATTGGTGTATATATCTAACGCAACGGAAATCGGAACGATCTATACCAAGGACGAGTTCAGAGCCATCAAGCAATTGTGCGAGCAGCATGACTTACTTCTGTTCGTCGATGGTGCCCGCATCGGGACCGCGTTAGCGAGCGACAAGAATGACATGAGCTGGAACGACGTCCTAGAATTGACTGACATATTCTGGATCGGGGGCACGAAGAATGGAGCACTTCTCGGCGAAGCCATTGTAGTCAAAGACGCGAGACTGGCCCGTGACTTTGAGTTCTACGTCAAACAACACGGATCGCTGCTAGCAAAGGGCAGGATCATGGGCGCCCAATTCGCAGAGCTATTCCGCGAAGATTTGTATCTAGAGCTCGCACGCCAGGCGAACGTGGCTGCCAACAAGCTGTCCAAATCCATCACTGACGCTGGCTACACTCTGTTAGCAGAGACAGAGACCAACCAGGTCTTTGCAATCCTACCGAGGTCACTGGTGGAGAGACTACGGAAGGACTTTTCATTCTACCTGTGGGAAACGAGAGGTGAAGACTTGGTCGTCGTCCGACTGCTTACGACCTGGGCGACGGACGAGTCGCAGTTGGCCAAATTCGGGAATGCTCTACTTGCCTAGATGCGTAGTGGAGGAGAAAGAAGATAGAAATAGAGTGCGAGTCTACCCTGCAAGTGCCTTGTAGTGTGCAGGTTGATTAGATCGTCATCGTTTCTGAGCGAATCTCAAATGAGTGCCAATACCCAGGCAGAGGTGAGTCCACACTCTGTCTCTATACGTCATTTTGGTATCTGCAGTACAGTATGAACAATCGGCGAGCCATCTTCCACAAGTATATGTAGCCATTTCTGTCGTCGAACATCGAGCCATGATGATCTACGTCTATTGCTGCTTCTCTGCTGCTCCTCAGTCGTCGTTCCGCGAGGCTCCCATCTTCGTCATGACAAATCCTATCCTCTGCCCAACATCACGAATGACATTGCGCAAGGCGGCATCATCGATCGCTGCATCGAGGACACTCATCAAAGAAGTATCATCCTCGTCGTTGGCCTCCTCTTCGTCTTCATCCCAGCCTCTGCGGCGCGCCGGCTTCTCTTCGAGTCGCGTCAAAGACGTATCAAGATGGGTGTACTGCATGAGACTCAACATCTTCTCCTTTCCCCCAGAGTCGCGACTTGCTCGTGCCCTGCGGCTGATCTCGGCCGCCTGGACATCGCGATCGACATTTCCCAAAGTCGTAGTACATTTTTTCGGCACGTAGACTTCTTCCTGATCACTGTCTTCGAGATGGAGAACCTCAATTTCCCCACCACTCAGCCTAGCAAGATCATTGCTGCCCGCTTGTTGAGCGACTTCCATCTCGACAGCTTCTGAGAACGGTAGGCCATTTCGTTCGCAACGACAACCAAGTAATCTGTGGGTTTGGCAATCGTCCCCTTCGTCGAGCGAGAACAGGTCACGCAGATCGTTTTGCGTGAAATTGCTGGCGGCGTCTTTGCCATCCACAACACTGTCCGCAAGACCTGTCTTAGTGATTTGACGTTGAAATATCTTCTCATCTATGACACCTTGAGTAATGAAGCGATAAATGTGACACGGCTTCTTCTGTCCATCTCGATGGATGCGAGCCATGGCTTGTAAGTCGTGTGCTGGGTTCCAATCAGAATCGTACATGATCAGCCGAGAAGCGCCTGTGAGATTCAGTCCAGTGCCGCCGGATTTTGCTGACAGCAGGAATATGTAGACTTTGCTTTGTGGCGTATTGTTGAACCGATCGACCAGGTCCTGACGCTTCGATTGAGGCACACTCCCGTCGAGACGAACATGACCCATGCCAAGGGATGTAATCAGCGTTGCCAGCATATCCAGGGTTTCCGTGTAGTGGCTAACCAGAACAACTTTCTCGTCCGTTTCGTTCCTGATCTTGACCAATAGCTCGTCGAGCACTAGCAGCTTCGCACTTGTACCTGGGGTCGTCAACAATTGAGGCGGAATGCCTTCTACAAGGTCATGACGCTTGATCTCGCCAGATTTGGTCATCTGCTGAAGCAGTGTGGGGCTGTTGCAGAGTTTCTTGAGAGCCGTGATCCCCTCCAGACCACCAGCACCCGCACGCAAAGCCGAGGCGACAGCTTTGGTACCAATGATGTGACGGTAGATCTTGCGTTGGGTGTCGGTCGGCTTGCAAAAGATCACGTACTCCGTCTTGGGTGGCAGATACTTAGATAGAATCCCAGCTGTACGTCGCAAGATGAATTTCCCAGTGATTTCGGCCAGCTCTGCACTTCGAGCCTCGCCCTTTTCCAGATCGTTCTTTGTTGCTCCTGGTTGCCGCGACTTGACAATTGGATTCTCGAACTCCCGCTTGAAGGTCGCATACTTGCTCAAGATGTTAGGGTTGACAAAGTCGACCATCGTGTGAAACTCGGCCAAGTCATTTTGCACCGGTGTACCGCTTAAGATCACACGACGCTCGGTGCTGAGTGTTTTGATCGCGGATGCTGCTTTATTTGAGCTTGACTTAAGTCGATGTCCTTCATCGCAAATGACTATGTCAATTCCAGTAGCTCCTTGAAGTTCCTTCTGGACCTTTGTGAGCTTCTCGTAGCCGATAATCATGACTTGATATGCTCTGCCCTTGGTGAAGTCGGTGAGCCTCATCTTGTTGTTCTCGACCATGTAAACACCGACACGATCATTTCCTAGCCACTTCCGAAACTCTTTCCTCCAGTTTCTCACGAGCGTAACCGGACACACAATAAGTGCTTTCTTGATGACAGGAGGCTCCTCAAAGATGGGATTCTGCTTCAGCAGCGTCCAGAGCAACGCAATGGTTTGAAGTGTCTTGCCGAGACCCATCTCATCTGCGAGAATGGCGCCTTCCCCATCGTAATTCTTCATGCCCATGACGCATTCATACATGAAATGGACACCTTGACGCTGATGCAGGCGGAGGTGCCTTGTCAGTAGCGGATCGACTACAACATCAACGATTTGCTTGCCCTTGGGCACACTGCTTGGACGTCGCATTACCAGAGAGTCTGAGTCAATGGCGTGGCGAGGAGTCGGGACTCTAGCATTCTTGACCGGGGCCAGTACGTTGTTCTGAATGAGCGGTGCCTTGAAGGCCGCTCTGCTTGCCAGACTGTTGGATGGTGGCTTGAGGCAAGTCTCTTTCTGTGTGATCGCGAGCTTCTTAAACTTCGCCTGCTCTTTCGCCGTGACACGACTGGTCTCATTGATATCATTCAGTGAAGGCATGGGCACAATCTTGGTGGCCTTTGAATTCCCCAGGAATACCCGGCCGGAAGTGTAGTCATCTTTCGAAATCATAGATTCCACCTCCACGTCTTTGCCGCTAATCGACAGTTCGGATCCTATCATGAGCGGGCCTCTGCAGGTACCACGCCCGAAGTCCTTGCCATCAATATTCTGCAATCTAGCTTGAGTGCCTTTAACGGAAAGCACGCCATCCCCATCCCAAGTTTTATTTTTCTTCATGGTGAACTTTCGCCACACCACAACGAAAAACTGTTCTTGAGCTGGCTCCGAAACGGGACTAGTCTGAGAAGACCCATTTGGGACTGACACCAAAGGGCTGCGAAAAGCAGTCGACTGGAAATTTTGCATTGTTTCAGGCCTCTTTAGTACTTTCGCCGCAGCGACGGCCGTCTCGGCGCGATCATCTTCGTCTTCGCTAATGCGCCGCCTTTTGGCTGGAGGCGGTTGCCCGAAGTGTTTCGGAGCATCTTGTGTGATATGCGGCCGATTGTAGATGGTTGGCGGTTTGAAGGGTTTCATAATGCCTCCGTTGAGGATGTACTGTAGCATGCAGACAATGGTGACAACGTTTGTGAAGATGGACGCGTCTCGTAACGCGTCAGAAACGCGTGTAACCGCGTGCTCACGTGTCGACCTTCAAAACCTCTTCCGCCCACTCTATCCTTCCAAATTCCCATATATCGATAAATTTGGTCGATGTGGCAGATATGGCATTGATTCCGGCCCATGTCATTCGCTTGGAGAGCCGAAATCAATTGAATGTAACTCGGTCTGACGCATTTCTCGGTACCGAGCATTCCATTGCTCTCCAGTCTACAGTACACATTCTATGCCAAGCGTTACAATATTGGACAGCGGAGAAGAGAAATCATGCAGGGCATGTTTGTGCAGAACAATTCCGAGAATCTAAAGGTCAGCATAATCGCCGAAGTCCGAAAGCAAGCTGAAAATACCATCCCGCCACCGCACGTATCAAGCACCAGTCTTCGTTCAACCTTCTACTTACCCCGCCAGCCATAGCTGAGAGATACAAAATGGCCGGGCTAGTGTCAGTGCCAGACAAGGACATCGAGTTCATCGAGGCTAAAGCAGGCGAAGTCTTCAAGCTCGGCCCGATTACATGTCGCGTGCTGGAAGATGGCTCGCACACAGGTAGAACTCCCATCCTAGGGCACAAAGTGAGCGTAGTTAAGCAGACCTGCTGACTGTTATAGACAACCGCATTGGGGTGGCAGAGCTAACGATGCCGCCCAAGACACCGGGGCCGCCACCTCACTGGCACGAAATGCACGACGAGACATTCTACATCACGCAAGGAGGTGTGCGTTTCCACGTACCCGACACATCTCAAGCGGGCAAGGACAGGAAGGTCATCGATGCAAAGGTTGGCGATTATGTTGTCGTCCCCATTCGAGCTCCGCATACATTCAGCAACCCGAACGATGAAGAGGCAAAAATTTTCTTCACGTCCACTCCCAGCTTTTACATCAACTACTTCAAGCTGTTGAGTCAATTGGCGAAGCCTGATCAGCCCGTGCCGGCAGAGGTCAACATGCAGGCAATGGCTATGTTTGCAACTATACTTGCTGACAAGAAGCCAAGAAAACCAGAGTAATTCATGACTTTACTTCATCTCAAGATTGTGGTTTGGCAGTAACTGTATTCTCTACACTAGGCAGTAGAATATGCAGACTCACATGCAAGTCGAGGCGGTCCTCTTATTTTCCAACCGACAGTTGCGGCATACGCGCCCTTGCCGCCGCATGCATGGGCGCGTTGCAAAAGCATGACTCTAGTCTTCAATTAGCACTGGTCACCCTTCCCGCTGGGTTGTGCGGCTCGTGGTGGCGGCAGGGAAGGGAAACATGCACAGTGCACAAGCGAACGGAACTCCCAAACTCGTGATGTATAGGCCCATTGAATCTGCCGTTGGTGTGACGACTTGCATGGCTTGATCCACAGTTAGTTGATCCTAAAGTGAGGGTGCTGTAGCATGTGTAAATATGTGAGCACACGTTGTACAGTACAAATTCACACTTAGCAAGATAGTTGTTACTGTGGTCAGATCTTGGTTTGAAGGTGCTTCTCGGGCAGCGCAACCATAGAGTGAAATTGAATCAGGTCGTGTAATGGTAAGGGTCATGATTCGCATAGTCAACGCAGATTGTCCCACCTAACATGATCAGGCCCCTCATGCATAAGCCAGCGCACATCATTGTCAGCCCGTGCTGTCTGGCTGAGCCGCAGACGATGGCGGCTAAAGCGACAAATGCGCTGCATCCGGCTACCGAACAACATCAGCGGGTGGAGCGCAGTCACATTTGTTGTCGCTTAATCTTCTAGTTAGGCCCGAAAAATGAGGGACAACATCGACGGGCGCCATGCCATCTGGAAGGAGAGGATGTGTGATAACGTTTCGTCTGAGCGCATGCCGAGCTCGGTACAGATACTGGGTCCAGACGATAGACACATCGTCGTAGTTCCTCGTCCTCGTCAAGAACAACTGAATGTGAATAATGGCGGCTGACGCGCTCAACGCGCTTTGGGCGCGCAGCGCGGGTAACAAAAAATTCGAGAGTTTGGCTGTGGGCCTCTGTCCATGGAACTTCCGACCACGTCTAAGCTCTGAGTGGCCACTGTAGTGACCCATTTGCAGCTGCAAGTGCTCCTCCAAGTTTATACTTTGACCTAGTCCGGGCCGCTTGATGTTGGCGTCTCGTCTACCTGCATGCCGAAGCCGTAGTGGCCAACCTGGTTGTCCTTGAATCGTGCAATTTTCTGAACATCGTGAGCCTGCTTAACGGATGGGGGGCCTCACTCACGCCATGTGGATAGAGATTTTGATGGAAGGAACTGTCTCCCAGTTATGCATCGTATGGGATTTGTCCGTCCGGCTCGACGCAGAGTGCCGCGGGCTGTGTTTGACTTTCGCTTCATTGCATGAAAACGCGGCATGTCATGCCGAACTTCAAGCCTCGTGAGTCATGTCCGCAATGACAGGGCAGGCATGGTGAGCATCACGTGCCCTCGAGAGCCCTGCTGACCAGCTGGCCACACTCCTCCGTCATGGGAATCTGCAGCGCCAGGCGATGCCCTTCTTCTGACATTTTGACCCATGTCTTCTTCAAGATCGTGACAATCTTCTCCTCATTGTGCTTCTCCTTGAACTCATCGAATTGATCATCCAAGAACACAAGGCACGCCACATCTTCCAGCACTTGTACTTCAGGCTCACCCCGCTTCAATCCCTCCTTCTCAATTAGGGCAATACATCTCTTTACATCGATCTCAGGGTAGTGGGATTGCTCAAGTATCTCCCCTACAAGCTTTGCTTGACGTTTCTTGAGATGTGTCCTCCAGGAGTGATAGCCTAGCTTTGTCATGGGGAACTGCGATCGAGGAACTTCCCATCGACGGAAATGCTGGCCACAAATGGCAAGCTTCAAGATCTCTGAGGCTTCAGGTGCACGCTCCTGTAGGTACTTTTCCATCTTCTCCGAATAGTGAGTCTCGTACGGGATCTCCTTGCCATCGGAGCGCGTGACCTTGTTCGGATCCTCATTATGAGCTTCATAAATGAGTTGTCTTGCTTGCTCGTAATTGGCCTCCATCTTGTTGAGCGACTGCTTCCAATGTTGTTGGAGAGACGAGACGAGAGGTGCTCGTAACGCAGCGTGGACTGCTTATCGTTCGCCGCTTAGCCGTTGGAGCTTGGCGGGCGTCCAGACTGTATAGCGCACGGACTTCCTAGTGGTGACGTCTGCGTCCCGAACTCTTCTCATCAACTCCGAACCGCATCATCGTCAGGTCATGTTGGGCTGGATCGTACGAATACTGTATCCGACGTCGACACGGACCTCTCGACATGATTACTTCATTTCCCGCTATCTTACCTCCTACGATCGTGCGTCTGCAGCCAGACGGTCTAAGGCAGTGTGGCTCCTCCGAGTGGTCGACCAAGACGGATCATGTTCACAGTGCGGAACTGCGTTTGTTCCGCAGTGGATACAACGCGAGTTGCCGGAACAAGCAACACAAATCGAGTCTTAGTCTAGGACCGGAGGTGCCTACATGGTTTGAGTATTCCACTATTTTCCCTCTCGGCGTCGGCTGCTTGCAGTGGCAACCTTCGGTTTGCTAATACGTCGTAAAACTTCTCCTCTCGCGAATGGTAGGTACAAAATACATTCAACGCCGCTTTCATCGTGCTCGTCACAAAGGACAGATTCGCCTTCGCCTTGCTTCGCCTTGCTTGTTGCTACATTGCTTCAGCATGAGTATACTGGAAGAATATCGCGGTCGTGAATGGCAAGAGCATGGCAGCACGCCAAGACGATCTACTGATGTACCAAAATCGGAACCAGAGACGAGTCCAACCAGCTCGACCTCCGCGTCCCGAGACTGTACGCAGGACGAACTCACGATTCTTGACTGGAATGGCTCTAACGATCAACGAAAACCATACAACTGGAGTAGCACTCGCAAATGGGTGACCGCTGCTCTCACACTCTGGGGCACTTTCCTCCTCACTCTCAATGGCACGGCCATTACCGTCGCTGCCGAGGAGATTAGCAATGAATTCAACATTGAGGACAGTCCTACTTTCAGCAATACGTACTTCATGGTGTTCAGCTGGAACATGGGCGGCGCTTTCTTTGTGCTCTTTCTGCCTTTGCTCGAGGACTTTGGTGTCAGGCGTCCATACCTGTTCTTTTACGGCCTCTTCCTCGCAATGGTAGTTCCACAGGCTGTCGCACAGAACTTTGCCACATTGATCGTTACGCGGATCATCGCTGGCGGCTGTGTGGCTATACTCGCCAACACGATAGCGAGTGCGATCCCGGACATGTGGGAAAGCGAAAAAGATCGTAGCGTGCCTGTCGGCCTCTACATATTGCTTTATGTTACTGGCAATACAGCTGGACCAGTGATATTCTCACCGGTCATGCAATACGTTGGGAATTGGCGCTGGATTTTCTATATCCAGCTCATTGTGTACGGCGCAATGGCTCCGATATATCTCATCTTCTTGCCAGAAACGCGTGGTCATACCATCTTAGGCAATGAAGCTCAACGGATACGCAACAAGACTGGAAAGCCGGTGTACACAGTGGAGCAGAGCCACGCACTTCCGATCAGGCAACGTTTGTTGAAGTCAATCACGAGGCCATTATATTTGCTGTTCACTGAGCCCGTCCTACTGGCAAGCACGATTTGGTCTGCGTTCGCCCTCGGTCTAGTATTTGCTTTCACGCAGTCCAGTGAACAGGTTTTCCAGGAACTTTATGGTTGGAACTCCTGGCAGTGTGGTTACATCCAAGGCGCCGTGGTAGTCGGGGAACTTCTTGGTTGGCCGGTGACCATCTACGGCACCAGTCTGCACCTCAAATCAGCAAAACGAAATAATGAAAATCCCGGTCAACCAATTCCCGAAGCACGACTATATGTCAGCGTCCTGGGATCGTTCTTGGGCATTACAGGTGGGATGTTTGTCTATGCTTGGACATCCTTCGCTTACATTCCTTGGATCGCTCCAGCAATTGGTTTAGCAATGGTTGGATTTGGCATTCAAATTGTCGTCTGCGTCATTGCGGACTATATTGTCGATCTCTATGCCGCTTCAGATTATGCCGGTTCTGCCATCGCTGCCGTGGTTGTTGGCGAGCAGATCGTTGCAGCAGCACTTCCTTTGACGGAGGCCAGCATGTATACTAATCTAGGTTTCCAATGGGCGAGCTCACTCCTGGGTTTCATCGCGCTGTTGTTGAGTATAATACCCATTCTCTTCATCTGGCAAGGCAGGAAATTACGAGCACGTAGTCCTTTCATGAGAAGCAGCGGGCTTTCGATGGCTGAAAAGTCAAAAGGACGCCCCGACGTTCCAGCTTAATTTATATATCTCGGATCTGGCGGTATCTTTGTAGGTGCTGGAACATAAATGACATGAGTAAAGATCTGAACGTAGCAAGAAAACATTGATCTGTCAGTCTTGGCAATAAGAAGTATAGTTCTCCCGCAACTTCCGCGAGCTTGACTCTCCTGAAACACCCCCAGACGAACATGAAACCAAGACTGCACCAGAAGCAAGGCAGGCATCCGTAGATTCTGAGAATTCCGCCGACAAGATCGGAAGATGACGATGGAGGCCGTTCACCCGCAAATGCGTATGTGCCAACACACAGCAATAGCACGTCACACGCAAGCAATCGGACAACGACGGGAATATGTGTATGGCCACGAATGCACTTTCTCAACTTCCAGATGGTCCCACCGAATCGAAGCATTTCGTGGCAGTCGAATTCATCGCGATCTGTTTATGCCTCCAACCTGTCTTGTGCATCACTCTCAGAAGCCACTCGAGTCAAGACGTCGGATTGCCAAAGTAAATTGAGTTTCGAGAAAACGCCTGCCAAATGTCTTACCATCGTGCAGGTTTCGAAGCACCGAGTTTGACGGCTCGCTCAGCAAAGACCTGGGATACGAAATTCCCAGAGAGAGGGGGCCGATTTTCCCTTTGCACAACGTCTTTCTCCCTCTCGACATCACGCCGATAGAGTGGACACTGTTTGCGGAACCCGGCCGGCAAGAGACCAGGTGCAACCTGATATCAGGTAGCAGACACAGGTCATGGCATCCTATGATCTACGACAAAGGTTGATCGTGTCCGTCGTACTTCTCATTATCCTCCTCCACGTTGGGACTCTCTTGGTTGTCGCATACGAAAGAGAGTGTACTATCGGCAATATTCAGCACAATGGTGAGCGATAAAGGTATGCAATCAAATGCGACAAGTCCCTTCGTGTGCGCACAAGGCTCACATAATTGACGCAAAGTAGTTGTCGGTCGCCTCGACGCGCTGCTCAGCATGACACCCCTCCGGACAACATTCAAAGAACGCCATCAACGTTCCGCCTCAACATCTAAAGTCCCTCGCACTCCGAACAGTGACCATCGCCTGGATTCACCAACCTCTTCTTCATCGAAATATTCCTGTCATTCCGCATCGTGCTCGGCAACGGTCTCTGCCTCTGACATTCCGACCCCAACAGACGAGAAGCACTCTCCACTCGTCGTCGTCGACAATGCTTCACCCACCGACACCGACTGGGCAGCGAAGTATGGGGAGGCAATTCCACACGGCAAACTCGCAGTCGCTTCGCCAGCACTCTCTTCAACCCACTTTGAGCATCCAGGGACAGCGCTCTTCGATGAGACCCGTGAGCGTTTTCGAAACGGTATCTCCACGCTCGATAATCTCCTCCGATACATGGAAGCGTACGGACCGACGCAATGCAAAGACTACAGAAGAGGGATCGACTCGCTACTGGAAAATCTCGTGGCCATGGCGAAATGGTTGGTGGGATATCTGGAAATGGCGAAGACTTCGGTGGACTGCAGCGATTCGGCTTGGACAAGAAGCGCTGTTGTCGGACTGAGGGTCGATCTACATCAGTATTCGTGGAAGGTCATGAAGCTTACAATACTTCTCAAGGAAGGTGGAAATGGCCATGATAGAAGGAAGGCTTCGGTATAGATCTGCAAGTTATTCAGTGTACAATAGTGGCGTTCAGGCTGGAGGATTGGGAGGGCGGAAAACTTGTTTGCGCCAGTTGCGTCTGGGAAAGAGGATGACATCGCTGTATTAGTAGGAATTAGGAAGACCGAGACGACTGGTGTGAGTCACCGCGAGAGAAGAAGACTTCGTTGCATTCTGTCATTCGCTGCAAACGCCATGCTAGATGAACTATATTTCGCTGGAAATCTCACAACCTCGAATCAAAGCACTGCCACCGATCGCTGCCAACATCATCAGATTTTACTTCAAAATGTCTTCGACAAATGCCATGCTGGCTTCGGTTTCTTGAACCATTGCCACCTGTTGTTCGAATAAATGATCTTGTTCGCCACTTCCTGATCGTGCAACAACAATCTTTCTTCATAGCCCCTCTCGGCGAAGATATCTTCTTTCATTTTTCGCACGCCGCCGTTGCGTTTTCCTTGATACTCCCAGTGCACTTCCTTGATTCCACCTGGTGACATGTCAATTGACATGTTTGGTTCAGCATGTGAAGCATGGCCATCGATCAATTTCCAGCCCATCAATGGACCACCCGAAGTGATCCAGCCACGCGCGCGTTGAGGATTGTACAGCTTCGCTGACTTTGAGAAGGTGACCAGTCGCCATATGATGGATGCGATGCGTTGGTACCACACTTGAGCTTCGACGCCACGCCCTGCAAGGTCTATGCGTGCTCGCACGGAGGAATGGATGTACTCGTTGGTGTGCTGAAGCGGCTGGCCTGTTTCCAACCCGGTCTCGTAGTTTGTTTTCTCGTATCGGCCAGGGGTGCGCACCTTGGCCCCAGTCAGGCTTTGGGGGAACGTATTGCTGTCGTACACTTTGCCCATTGCCCAACCTCTGTAATCATCACCAGATCTCACAGTCGCGTAGTAGTTACTCGTCTGGCGGAAACATGAGTCGATGAAATCATCGTCGAACTTGATCCAATCCAGTGGCTCGAACTTTTTGCTCGGGTCGCGTGTGTTGCCACTCAGCTGGTCCATCATCCAAGCCAAAGTAATGTTTGCAATCCCGTAATCGTCATACGAGCCGCCGACGTTCGAATGCGCACCAACGAACCATACCTGCTTCATCCGAGTCTTTCCTCCCTCATCAAGCTCCCACATCGCGGGAGAGAAGGGGAATCGATGCTCGTCAATTGCCAGTGCGTGAAAAGCGTTTTCCACCGAGTCGTTCAATCTTGTGTCATACCATCGGTATTCCTTGATGAAGGCAGGCATTCCTAGAGTGCGTTGGATCAAAGGATTCACCGGAATGCCGAGTGCTCCCACGGTGTCCCAGACCCCAATGCACTTTATCTGGGCATCTTGTGTCAGACCAAGCGCAAGGAGATGTTTTTTGTACTGCTCCATATATTCATCGATGGCACGAGGCTTCTTCGACCTTGCGATTGCTGGGTCTGGCTGATGTTCTTTGGGGTCCAGATCCTCTTCAGGGTGTGCGGCGCAGTAAGCGTCAATGAAGCGTGGCTCATAGCCTTCTCTGCCCACATTCTCCCAGTCGAGGAAGCAATCGTAAAAGAACGGCATTGCTTTTCTCGTCAGGATACCGACCGCAGTGATAAATCCACCGAGACTGCGAGCAGTGAAAGCACCGCGAGAGAAGCCAATCAGGAAAATGGAATCAGGTCCGCTGAGATGATCATCTTCGGCGTAGTTCGTGCCCAGGAACCCGTAGGCTTCCCGTATGGCTTCGCTCAGGCCCAAGCCAGTACCGCCCCCAACCATCTGATCGTACAGGCCGATTCCAGTTCCAACCCCGCTCTGATAGTAGACGATCTGCGGGTGCTTAGCATCGTCCTCGGACATCATGGCTCGCGCTATCCGGGTAACGTTGGAGGGATTTTGAAGTTTGCCATCCTTATAGCCGTTATCTCTGTCCATCCATGTTCCGTCACAGCAGATGATCAGTTTCTTAGGCATCCTTGGTTGGTGCCTTGCTGCCTGGTCGGCAATCGAATGCCGTTGCTCCATTGCGATTTGTGGTGGATGGCCGCGTAGTCTGTGTGTGCAAAGGAAAGTCTCCCCCAAATGCTTGAGGATGAAAGCGGCTTGTCACGGTCTGGATATCCCGGCAAGTGATTGCTCGGAAATCTGAGAATTGTCTTTCTCGATTTATCTTGTACGGAATTGCAGTGATTAAAGTGTAGAAGCTCGGGTTAGCGACTCTGCAACGGGGTCGTCTCCAATATAGAATGCTACATTAACAAGACAGAGACGCCATGGCGCCAACATGCACGGATCTGTTGTCAGGATGAGGCTGTGAGATACTCCTACCACAAGGAGGGCGTCAGGATGCGCCCCATATGTAGCCCTCGAGGCTGAGGAACAAAAGTAGGCGAGCGCGTGGAGGCATCCTTCGCGCCCGGACGATCATTGTTCGGCGTAATAATATTGCGAGTCCCAGCTGAGCCGCCATGCTGCAGAAAGGAATCGGTCATGCGCTGGATGCAGCGCGACATGAGTAAATGCGGGCAGCTGGCACAGCCCACCGGTCTGGCAGGCGAGTAATAAAATAGAAGCCAGGTCGTGGTGAACATCGCTCAAAGCGGGCGGCGCGTGAGGAACAGGTACAGAAGCCCAGAGTGGCTAACTTGTTACTACCTTACTCTCGCTTGATTCTCAGTTTACTTGCTATTGTCGCATTAATTATAATTAACCACAACTACAACTATAATACCAACGACAATCGCTATGTATTCAGGTAATTCGCTATTATGCGTACTTAACAATAGCGTCGCTAATATATATTAGCGTTACTGCCGCCTACTACTACTTCTACGATATGTACGATTCTACTTATATTATAGCTTCTACTAACAGCGATAGCGATAGCGCTATAGTTTCGTACTAAGAATTTGTCTTTAATTACGAATACTATTATTAAATTCGCTAACGCTTCTTTAGTATACTCGATATAGTATATAGTATACTTATTACTAGTAGTAAGCTGCGAGAAGATAATAAGACGCTTAGTAAGATAAATTATAACGATTCTAATAATTCTTCTAGTAATTAGGAGTATGTTTAAATATGCCTTATAGTATACTCGTAGTAGTATTACTAATAGAAATAGA
>ANSM01001025.1:0-10879 GCA_000347735.1 Cercospora canescens BHU | reverse complement strand
ATGGCGGCGGCGGTGGTGGTGCCCGCGAGCCATATGGAGAGAGGCCTTACTGGTGATTATCAATCACATTCTCCTGGTCAATGCGTACTAATGTGCCTAGAACGTCCTTTGGATCGATGCCGAGCGCACAATACGACACCAGCACCTACATAATGAAGTTCACAGAAGGACACGACGTCATGAGTTAGACTGTACTCTCACGGGATGGACTTGCTGCTTGGCTGCGGAAGGGCGCTCTACTGCAAATCGGGATGCATGAAGTGCATCAATGCGGAAAGGACATCTTTCTCTGGTTTTCTTTTTCATGCGCGATCTCTGGTTTTGGCGCTTGGCTCTATGCACCATTCGCTCGCCGGCTGTCGGTTTCTGCGGGTACGCATGGCCTCGGATTCTTCCCAACTGTAGCATAACTTCTGGGGGAAACATTGGCCAACGGCGTTTCTGCTTTGCAAACATTAAGCGGCTGGCCTTTGGAGCGGATTTGGTGCGCCTGTGTGTATCATCAGATTGGTAAAAGCAAAAGTGATACGGGTTCGAACAGTACAGACACGATCCACTTGCCTTTTGTGTCCTGCCGTACCTCCAGGCCGAGGTTCGGCTTGTTCCTATGTACGACACGGTTACGCTGTTTTTGCCTAATGGACGCACTGGAGGTAACCGTCAGAAACTGCCTTGAATCCAATGTATGCTCAATGGGCCCTGCGAAAGTGATCAGAAGCAAGAGGGTCAAATCCCACATCACGTTTAGAACATGGATCTCTCTGCGCGCGGCAGTGGTTCGTCACAACAGTCTTTCCGGCCCTTTGACCACACAGTAGCCCATTCTGGTTGCTGTTCGTGGAGCAGTGTGCTACATGCTGAAGCGAGCGGCCTGTCTCTTGGAACTATGCTCTTGGGACGGACAGTAGAAGGCTCATCCTCGGATACGGGCATCGCGAAAAACGAAGCTCAAAGGATAGGGCCGGCCGGACGATAGCGATTATGGATCAAGTGGATATCTCTCATATCACACAACTACAGAACAATTGCCTTTGTCTGGATTGCGCTGCTCGCTCAGGCTTCCTTTTACAAGCCCTCTGATGTCTTCGGAACCTGCCGTTGAGGAGACAGGGACGAAGGGCGATAGAGCGATGGCTGGGCGTGAGGATCATGGAGGTAAATGTGGAAGGGGAGCAGAAAAGAGAAATGAGTCCAAGTCTCCGATTTTGAAAGAAGTGTCGAGAGAAAAGAAGCTTGTTGACAAGTTTGCTGGTGAACGCTCAGAAGTTTTGTCTTCAACCATTTATTAAATGTTAGAGAGCACAGCATAGCACCTGTCGCTCCTTCTCGACTTGAGCTCAGACATATGCGTACGCCACAACCAACCTCTCTGTATACGCCGATTACCCTTGGGAACATCACCGGGTGGCTGGATATCGAACACCACAATGCATATATCACACAGCAGCAATATGTCTAAGAGGAGCAGAAAGCGAACCTAGAGTCATTCACCGCGGAAGTTCAGGGTGAATGCGCATTCACCAGCCAAGGGATGAATAGTGCATGTGTCGGTGATTCTTCAGCATCTGCATTTCTTGTAACACTTGCTCCTCTTCATCTGAGTGCAAGAACGAGCTTAACTTCGACGCAAGATACGCTCAATGAATCTTCGATTTACTTGCACGAGAATCCAAAAGACTCTCAGACAAACGTATACATCATCAACTTGCAACACAATGGCACCAAAGAAAGCCAACATCTCGTCTGACGACTCGAAGGTCTCGCGCTGTGAGAGTGACCTTGCGGCAATGAACCTGAACAGTACGACACCTCGCAAGAACTCAGAAGCTTTGCTCGTGATCAGCAATATCACCATTAAGGATGCGGCTCCTGCCTCCAACACCAACATTAACGAAGAGAAACCGTTTCGGCTACTTCATTCGCCAGATGAGCTTGTCGTTCGCATCCTCGAGCACGCTGTCACTGTAAGCTCTCGCAAGAAGCCGGTCAAGATTCGTGCTGTTCCGGTCGACGAGCCTCCTTTCTGGTGGGAATACGCGAAGCTTGAAGTTAGGATTGCATTTGACGAGTCCAAAGACCTGCTACAGCCTACAATCACGAAAACTTGTCGCTTTTTGCGCGAAGAAGGTACGCTGCAATGCTTTCATGGTTCTAATCAATCATCAACAGCATGCTAATTTGTCCCAGGTCTAAGGCCTTCCACGACCAGAACCATTTCCTGGTCAAGTCGAGCACTCGTGGCGCAAATGCGCTCTGTCGTTGGATCGATCCACTCGGCGAAGACCACATCAAGGGCATTGCGAATCTATTCGTTGATTGGGACCCACGCGATGGGGACTTCGACAAGGAGATGGCATGGCTGCGCGTGGTCGAGTCTCGAGTCAGCTTGAAGACGAAGACTTTCGTGCGTTCCATCAAAGCATCGAGAGGCAAGAAGCCACGATACCAGGTGGCGTACGGCCAGCCAAAGAAGGGGAGACACAACCTCGAGGGCGCTGGCCATTGGTTTGAGGTGGTCAAGAGTAAGAAGCAAAATTGAAGGGGTTGGAGAAGCAAAGACGACGGCATGAACGGTAGCATCAGGTTGGGCGAAAGACTGTTTTGCTTCTCGCTAGGGTGTGAACTGGCACGAATGAGCGTGTGGCATGAGAATTAGTTCGTTCTGATTAAAATTCTGGTCTATGCCCTCACAATTAGACAGGGGCCGTAGCTGACTGGTATGCAGTTGCTTCCGAGGGATGCAAATCTCTAAAAATTCGTTCGCCAAATCATCCAAACTATTGAACTGCTGTGATGCGAAGCTTGAGCGGTTGCAGCTCCCACAGTACCTAACCTATATTAGCACTTTTTCGCTGATCTTATTGAGGGAGAAAGCAGAAGACTCACATAGAATCGCGCATCCTGGACCCAAGTAGCATGATCGCCATCAAGCTCGAAATCGAAATGCCAGATCAACTTTGCCAAAATCAAGCGAGCTTCCGCCAGTGCCAATCTACGATTGCGTTAGTGGAATGTGCTGTTCCCATGATTCAATTGCAACTCACAGCTTTCCAACACAGTTTCTAGGACCCATGCTAAAAGGCTTCAAGATCTCGTCAACTCTTCTCCCACACACCTTCTGTACTTCCAAGTTCGTCCATCTTTCAGGTCGGAACTCCATCGCATCATCAAAGAAGCGTTCCGATCTTCCCATGAACCATTGTCCCATCGAAACGTATGTCCCACCAGGAATAAATTGCCCATCGATGACGTGGCCTTCCTTGGGTGTTGTTCGCGGCGTGATGTAACTAGCAGTAGGGAAGATCCTCAGGTTCTCATCAAGAGTAGCTTTAAGGTATGGCAAGTCTGCAGTGGCTTTGAGTGTGATATCCTCGCTCCTCGCAAACGTCCCTCGG
This sequence comes from Cercospora canescens BHU, assembly GCA_000347735.1. NCBI lineage: Eukaryota > Fungi > Ascomycota > Dothideomycetes > Mycosphaerellales > Mycosphaerellaceae > Cercospora > Cercospora canescens. Next base: position 7,484 of record ANSM01001025.1, on the reverse strand, counting down.
ATTTCATCCTTGAGCTTTTGCATCGCGTGTGGAGTCTTACAAAGGTGGTAGAAGGTTGCCGTCAGCGTCGTTGCTGTCGTTTCAGCGCCTCCTCCGACGATCAAGATCGAGTTGGCCAGGATTTCCTTTTCAGTCAGGCGATCTCCTCCTTTCATCTCCCGAAGCATCAGTCCGATGATATCTGGACGCTTGCCAGACTCAGCTGGAGAGCTTCTATCGTCTTCACGGGCGAGACGGACGTCCACTGCTTTCTTGGCGGTTTCGAAGAATTTCTCTTGCTTCTGCACTGCAGCTTTGGGCATAATCATCTTGAGCATGCTCATCTTCATACCAAAACGCTTGAACTGGTTCACAATAGCTCCGACTTTAAGAATGTGCAAGAGGTAGCTGGGCCACTCGTGCAAGCGCCGCTTCTTCAAACATTCAAATTCCTGGTCAAGAGCCAATTGGCCGATGACATCGTTGAGAACCCAGAGGAACCATTCAACCATGTTCTGAGACCCTTCCTTACTAGCGTCTTTGAGTTGAGAACACAGCATTTCAGCGTAGTGCTGCATGGTTGGCTCAACCTCAGCCACCCCAGCATTCAGGAAAGCGGGACCCGCTAGTCTTCTCAATCGCATGTGCTCAAGATCCGGTGCTGTTATCATGCTGTTTGGTATCTTCCCGGATTCGTCTTGCCCGAAGTGGAAGCGCGTCTTGGCCAGTTGAGGACGCGAGTTGTAGATTTCAGGCCATGCTTCCGGGGCCGTGAAAGAAAGCTCGTCAGGAGCAATTCGTACAGTGGCGCCGTATTTTTCGTGAATCGCTGCAATATGCTGGTAGAGATCTCCTGTGGAGTGATGATATGATGCAAAGAACCGAGACGATCGCCATAATAGAGGTCCAGGATACTTGGCAAGAGGATGGAAAGGCGAGATGTTGTATAGCACTTTCAGTATCACAATGATTAGACCCTATGTTGTGTTCAGTGTGTTGCAAGTCGGTATCACTGGGAGCTGGCAGCTATACTTACTGCCAATAGTAGTCGAGCTGTAAGCAACAACGTGAGTGCGCCATAATGAAGTACAGACGACATGCTGAACAGGTGCGGTCCAAGGACGAGACGCACTTCAAGCCTTCTCCGTTTGAGCTGTTGAAAGTTCCTGAGCCATACAGAGTGTTGCTAGTAAGCAATCGCCACTTTATCAAAGATTGCGAATAGGAGGCTTGGAAATGGAGGGGTAGTCTTAGCCGAAGTCGTAGGATCCTCAATTGAGATCACTGTGAAACATCCACAAGATCAAGATTCTTTCGTAAGCTTATAGGATCCTCTTTGCAGACGGAGAGTTTCCCAAAAGAGAGCCAGCGACGTCTCCGCCAAGGACTGCGAGATTTTCCCGAAGAGGCGATGTGCAGGGACTATTATTTTAGGGTCGGCGCCTCCTATCTATAAACGAACAATTGGTCCTCTGAAAGGTCTTGGATTGCATTTGTACTGCTCCGTTGTTCAAGCAGCGAATTTCGTCCACGAAAGAGATTTTGTCCAAACGACTCGAAAAGTGCGACTCGCCGCAGGGTTGAAAGCACGAACATCTTGCCAAGAACCATCCAGGCCTCAATCAACCTCACATGCCTCGATTACTTACTGACGAACTTCTAAGTACCTTGAAAACGTTGACCAAGCTTAGTGAGAAGACCGTGTGAGTAGGATGCAGTAGAATTCTGTCTATGTAGAACGTTTGAGCTGCAGTCCTCGTACATGATTGCGCGTTCAGCGAGAGAGCGTCTAGAGATTCGTGCGTCTGACGCGTTAAGCACGGCCTAATGAGATTTTTGTGTTGTATGTACAAAGAGTGTTAACAGCATGGCACATCACAAGATCATGATCAGCAATTTTGGGCAGCTTTCAGCCGTGCGCACTCCTGGCTGCAGATATTGCAAGAAATGATCGTGAATGAGGTGGGCCGGCAGTCACGAGAAAGAAGAGTGAACTGATCTTACATTTACCGGATTCGACTCACCAAGTCATCAGACTTTTGATGAATTCTTTGGCTGTTCAATTCTGTTCCCCAATCAACTACTATACCACGCCTCCACAACTTCGAAAGTCGAGGCCAGCAGGTCGATAGTCGAGATCAGAAGCATCTGCACCACATCCAGGAGAGACGATGCCTTCTCCTCCAGCCACTGATTCAGGTGGGGCACTCGATGGTGCGCCGCAAGATTTGGTCTCCTTCCCAATTCTCGACCTTCCTCCAGAAATCGTCATTCGCATCATCCAGGAGACAATCGTCAGCACCACAGAAAAGCCTATTATCATTGAAAGTGGCGGCGAGGCCCACAAAATACCTGCCATAACTCGAGTCTGTCGTTTGTTTCGATCTGAGGGTCTACCAACCTTCTACACGCGCAACACCTTCATTTTCGAAACTGTTGCGGAGTCCACCAAAGATGTGTTCCGCTGGCTGCGTCGTCTCGGACTGCAGCGTGCCAACACCATACAGAGTCTGTACGTATCATGGATGGAGGGCTGGTCGCTACGAATCCTAGGTGGCAGAAATTCTTCGAAGAAATGCGGTTCTTGGAGAGACGGACGCAACGTATGGGGCTCGACCGGGCATTCGTTGACCAGATGTGTGTGCAATTTCGAGGTTGCAAGAACCTTCTTGTATGCAGATGCTACGAGCTGTCGTTCTGTGAGGGCTCACAGGACACACGAGGTTTGTCGCACGTTTCTGAGTTTTCTGCTCTGTGCAGTCCTAACTTACTGGGCTTGCTTTTGAGAATGGTTCCCGCTGGACCGAGTCCGCAAAAAAGCAATCAGGGGTGGGCCAAGATGAGGATGGGCAGGATGATTGAGTATATTCTGTCTTCTGCGTAGAAGAATTCAGCTCCGTGTCATCGTTGCAAGCCTGTAGAAAGTCGCGGAGTGAGGATGTTGAGTGTGCAAGATTGTATGCAGCCATGGTTTTGGCAGTCGTTCGATTGTGACCGAAGAATTCCTCCCGAGCAGAGACGGACTAGAGCACTAGAGCAGAAGGTTAGTTTCTCAGTATGAGCTCACTGAAGCGTGTAATTGAAATACATGCCACTACAGTGGTTCGAAGTTGCGTACGCAGCAGCGGGAATACGAATTGAGCAGCTTGTCGAATATGCGATTGCCCTTTATGCAGTAGCATTGACGACTATGCTGACACATCTACTCATCTCTCGCATCTACGATATGCATTGCCCATCTGTTTCATTCCATCATGTTGCGAGCTAACTGCTGACCTTTGGCCAGAGTGAATCGTAGCGCAAGTGAATAGGCCCATTCACCACGAAGGCTTCGCTCATGAGCGCGGCAATGATGTACCGCCGTGCATAACAATTCTGTACTCCTGCATCAGCCCTCGACGTCTCAGTTAATCTCTCGTCCTCGAAAACCTCGAAAACCAACATGGATCTAGAAACGGACCATGGCATCTCGGACTCGAGAGACAATCGTCAGACCCTGGACGCTAGCGCAAGGACGACGACGGCGCAATTCCCGCTACTCGATTTAACCAAAGAACTGGTGTTGAATGTGCTCTACTTTGCAGTCGTCACAAGTTCCAAAGACAGTCCGATGCGTGTGCACAAGGAATATCACGAAGCCATCTCACCAGTTGCCGAGCCTGCCATCACGAGGACCTGCCACTTCCTTCGCAACGAAGGACTGAAAATGTTCTACAAGCACAACGTCTTTTACACCGAAAGCACAAATCGTGCCACGGCAGACCTGTACAACTGGCTCGTGGAGGTGGGCCCTGCAAAGCGCGCTTCCATTGGCCAAGTCTGGGTCAACTGGAACCCATTTGATGCGACGGCGAAATGGTGTTGGTATGACTGGATGTACGAGTTGTGGTACCTGACCGAATTCAAGGATGAGTCGTTGGCAGTGAGACCTTGTATTGATCCAAAGACTGTTTTGGTGCGATTTCGAGGTGGCAAGCTCGTCATGGGCAGCGGACGTCTGGCCGGTTGCTATCAGCTGATGATTGGCGAGGCTGAGGATTCATTGACGGACGGGATGGTCTCGTGCGCGCAGCTTCTCAATCTGAACACGGAACCATCACAGCAGCGCCCGGACTCGTTTGAGGACTTCTGGGTTCGTGACGAAGGAGACAACCGGGAAGAAGATGGGGATACAGGGTGTTGAAATGGCCTGCAAGGTGATAGGCACGGGATGCTCGAGGTCGAAGTGCTTTGACTTATTCTCCTGTCTAGCACTCGAGCTGCCGGTCGAGTTGGTGCTCCGCATTCTTCGAATTCTGGTCGTTACAAGCTTGAGGAAGAAATCAGTCCAACTCATGAAGTCGAGGCATAGGAGAACCTCCAGGAGAACATCCAAGGGGAGACGTGGTGCCAAGTAGCTGCACTCTTAATTCACAATGCCTGACACATCCGTTCGTATCCAGTACTGTCGATGCCATTTTCGGCGAGAAGTAGTTCGTGTCTCCCCACCCCGTGCTCTTGCCCATGTGATCTGAAGGCAGCCTGCACTGATGGCCCCGCTTCCACTATCGCGCTCTCTTCTCTCCATTGCCACCCGCAAACACCTGCTCGCTTTGCCCTACACCTCAAGACAACCAGACGCGACCAGCGCCAACACGTGCAGCCCAAATGGACATGTCGAGCGAGCCGGTTGTTGCGGTCGATGCCACCACTTCTACTCAACAACACAACATGCCCGAGCAAGAATGCTTTCGTCTCTTCGACCTGCCACCGGAACTAATTGTCCGCGTGCTCGAATTTGCAGTCGTCATCAGCACCAAGGAGAAGCCACTACTGATCAAGCGCAAATCGGTAGAAACTTGGCGTGTTCATTGTGACGACGATTACTTGAGCGCCAAACAGCCCGCTATCACGCGAACTTGCCGGCTTCTTCGCGCGGAGGGCCTGAAGCTCTTCTATCCTCGTGACATCTTTCTCGGCGCTCGCGATTAGCTCAATGCTGAGATGTTTTGGCTGTGGAGCCATGCCGTCGGCCAGAAACATCTGCAGCGCATTGAATGGCTATATATGAAATGGGTCACTCTCTTCGGAGCCAGCTTTTTGGAGTATCAGGACGGCGAGCTTCTCTGCAATCGAAGCCGAACGTCTGCGATCTTGTTTCTAGACGAGCCTCAGTACCTGGACTCTTACCGTCGTGGGGTAGGCATAAGCTGTGGGACTTGGTTCTACGCATTGATTGGCGGTAAACTTGCGTTGGATGTCGCACATGGTGACCCACGCTATCGTATTTCGTTCAAGGACCAAAGCCGATACGGATCACGCTGGGCAGTGGCGAGGCATCACAAAACCCACGATACCTTCTGTGAATTCTGGGCCCTCAACTTTTGTGCGCCTCTCAGTCACAGCCACTGGAGAAATGACTTCGGCGCAAAACCGTTGCGTCTCAGGATAGCAGGAGATAACGGCGGCAGCAAATTCGATGGACGTTGGGTGAATGGGACAGGATCCCGCTCTGGATGACAAGCCTTGGGCAGAACGAGGTGAAGACGACTTGCTACTGTGAAGCTTCGGCAGTGGAGGCAGGCACAGTATCGAGGCCACCAATGCCTTTCACAATCTCCTCAAAATCCACACCCTCCTTCTCAAACTCCGACTTCACCCTCTCCACAACCTTTTCTTGCCCCTTTGCGGTGAACCCCCCGTCGGCATCCCTCTCCTCCTCTACAATCTCCGTCCATCTCCAAAATAACGACTCCTTCCCAAGTTTCGTCAACACCTCCTTGAAAGCCACAACCTTCTTCCTCCTCGCCTCGATCACATCCTCCTCCTGCCACTTCCACATGACCCACCCATGCTTCCCACCTTCCAAAAACGCAAACACCACCTTATCCAAATCCTCCCTCCTCACCTCCTTCCTCTTCACCAACGTCTCCGCGTCGCCCATAAGCTCAAATTCCAGATCCCAGCTCTCATTCATCATCAAATATCCCGTTTTCCGCATCTCCTCGTGCGAGATCGCAGGCAAGATCCTCGTTTTGAAGAAAGCATTTTCTTGTCCCTGTTTCACGCCTTGCATCAAATCAGTCGTGTTCCAATTCCTGCTCACCCGCACGACGACCTCCTCGTCTCGAAACCCGATGTCCCAGCGATACGAGCACGGATTGGCAGGTTGTTCGAAGAAGAAGGTCAGAGGCCAAGGGCCCACGAAGCGGAACAACAAGAAATCGAACGCCATAGTCAGGGTCCGGGTGAGTAGGATTTTGATCTGTTGTTTGCGGGTCGTGGAAATTGTGTCGACGGTTTCCGATGTCGAGTAGCCGAGCAGGGTCTGCAGGAGGATGTAGTATTTGGGTATGGCATAGTAAAGACGCCAGAACAGCAGGGCAGCAATGAAGCCATTGAGGAGCACAGGAATGAGGAAGATGTTCTTTTTTGCGGAGCGGGAGGTGCGATCAAGGTGGGTGATGTGGACTTTGGACGGGTCCAGGCGGTCGAGGAAGGGTGCGAGCGAGGATGGAGCTTTGATAAAGGGTGTCGGAATCGCGTCTTTGATCAGATCAGGTTTGGTCCTCGATTTGAAGCCCCGAGCGACCATGGTGTCGGACGCCTGCTGTGCTGTTCGTGGTCGACGTAAATGTGAGGTTCCATGAAAAATGGAAAGGAAACTGGGGAATTCAACAGCTTACGACATTCAGTCGCGAACGCCGAAAGTCATACTTGCCATTTCATCAGATGCTCAACCTCACGGCCAGATTGTAATCGCTGCAAGCGCGCTGTTCATGCACAGCACCCGTAACGAGATCAGATTGCTCGAAGTCCAAGTTTGATGCTTATTCATCAATGTGACATCACGTGCACCTTCACTCATGTCTTTGCTACGAGAAGGCAACAATGCTGGCGTCAAGGCCGTCAAGCAGCCACTTTCATTTCATTCGGCTATACGTGACAAACGCTACAGAATCCGCCCCAGCCAAATGCTCTGCTACTGTCACATGCAATCTTTCGTGAGCATTTCTACACTAGCCCAGGTCGAAGAAACGCCCGATTCAAGTTTCCCATTTGCTATTCCAGCTTTTGGCGGGCCGCGTCGAATGCACCGACTGCCCCTTCGTCTTCGTGTCCCTGTGCGCCTAGAAGTTCCCATTTGCAAGCATGATATGTTGTGTCTCGGTGTGAAAAAAGGAGTCGAGTGTGTCGCGCATGACATGTCAAAAAAAAAGGTGTGGTATGATGATAGTACAAAGGCTGTCCGGCGAACTGCCCGACCTGCTTTTCATCGCCTATCTTGGTCGAAATGCTCCGGAAGAGGAGCGCGAGGCCGCGTCAGGCTGACCGAGGTGTGGGATGTATTTGCCGTGTACGTCTCTGTTCTCCTTCGCGTTGGCACGGGAGACCTTGAACGACGCAGTCGAAGTACTTGCGTCGTGTTCATCGAGGCTGCCATGCTAGTGCGCGCCATAGTTTTGTCCCCAGCCACCTCTGCTTTGGCCGTAGCTGCCGTAGGTCTGGTTAAAGCCACCGTAGCC
>ANSM01001018.1:0-11611 GCA_000347735.1 Cercospora canescens BHU | reverse complement strand
TGTTAGCGATACTACTGCGAGTGCACTGCGAGGCGCATCTAAACGTACCCCTGATTACTAGAAGAATCGTTAGAGTCGTTACTATTTATCTTACTAAGCGTCTCGTTATCTTCTAGCAGCTCGCTGCTAGTAATAAGTACGCCAGATACTGCGTCGAGTATGCTAAAGAGGCGTTAGCGAATTCAGTAACAGTATTAGCAAGTAAAAACAAACTCTTAGTGCGAAACTATAGTGCTATCGCTATTAGCGTCGGTAGAAGCTATAATGTAAGTAGAATCGTACGCGCATCGCAGAAGTAGTAGCAGGCGGCGGCAGCGCTAATATAGATTAGCGACGCTATTGTCAAGTGCGCACAATAGCGAATTACCTGAATACATAGCGATTGTCGTTGGTATTGTGGTTGTGGTTGATTGTTAATGCGACAATAGTAAGTAAACAGAGAATTAGCCGAGAGTGACGTAGTGAAGAAATGGCCACTCTGGGCCTCCGTACTTCCGCCACTTTCGCCTAGGATAAACGAGGTCTCGTGACTCTTCGCTCTACACAGCAGGCCGAAGAGTGATACAGCGTCGGTCTCCTGCTTGCGTGCATTACGCTTTTCATCGGATTGCTGACTGCTGACTGCTGACCGCTGACGGACAAATTCTTGTTGAATGAGTCTGTTTGGATTTGCCATCCGTTCCTGCAGGATCACTGCATCAAGCTACTACACCCGCAGATTTCTGTTTGCTCTTCCATCAATGGTTCGAGCAGTGCCTCATCTGGGCTTCCAAACAATGTCTGCCAGACCAGCACCCGAATCAGTGGCCAAGGAGGCCGCAAAGGCCATTCACGCTCCGCGAGATCCCAATACACTTTCCAACTACAATGCTTGGCGGACCAAGCATACGACCGCAGATTTCAATGTTGACTTTGACAACAAGCGACTGACAGGTGTGGTACATTTGACCCTTGAGAAGCTTGCCGATGAGAAGCAGATTGTTCTTGATACTAGGTACGGTGTTGACCGTGTTCTCGGACTTCCCGCCTCTAATTCCACTCCAGCTTCCTCGACATTCAAGGCGTCGACATTGAAGGCGATCAAGTGCAATGGAAGCTGAACAAGGATCGAATCGAACCTTATGGCAGTCCTCTAACCATCACCTTGGAAGGAAAGCATCAACGAACGACAGGCTCCGAGATCAAGCTTCGCATCGGTGTCAACACCACCAAAGACTGCACAGCTCTCCAATGGCTCACCCCGGTCCAAACCAGCAATAAGAAGCACCCGTACATGTTCTCGCAATGCCAAGCAATTCATGCTCGCTCTCTACTGCCATGTCAGGACACTCCAGATGTGAAGTCTACCTACACTTTCAATATTCGGTCTCCTCTACCCGTGCTAGCGTCTGGACTGCCAACGGGGGCAAGAGACTATCTTCCCGGAAAGGATGGCAAGTCAGGCACACTCCTCTACACATTTCACCAGCAGATTCCGATGCCATCTTACCTCTTCGCCCTAGCCAGTGGCGATCTGGCGTCTGCTTCGGTTGGCCCACGTTCCCAGGTTTGGACCGGACCCGAAGAATTGACCGCTGCACAATGGGAATTTGAAGCCGACACTGAGAAGTACATCGAAATTGCAGAGAAGATCGTGTATCCGTACGCATGGACAACATACAATGTCCTTGTTTTGCCTCCCAGCTTTCCATACGGTGGAATGGAGAATCCAATCTTCACATTCGCAACGCCCACAATCGTTTCTGGAGATCGGCAGAACGTCGATGTCATCGCTCACGAACTGAGTCACTCATGGTCAGGAAACCTAGTGTCAAATGCGTCGTGGGAGCACTTCTGGCTCAACGAGGGCTGGACAACATATCTGGAACGTCGGATTCAAGCTGCCTACCATGGCGGTGATGAGCATCGAGACTTTTCCGCCATTATTGGTTGGAAAGCTCTGAGCGACAGCATTGAACAGTTCGGCGAGGACCATGAGTTCACGAAACTCGTCGTGAACCTCAAGGGCCAAGACCCTGACGACGCATTCTCCAGTATTCCTTATGAGAAGGGTTTCGTCTTCTTGTACACGCTCGAAAAGCTCATTGGCAAACAGAAGTGGGACAAATTCATTCCCCATTACTTCACTACATACAAGCAGCGATCGGTTGATAGCTACGAATTCAAGGCTACTCTGCTTGACTTCTTCGCATCCGACGCCGACGCATCCAAGAAACTCAACGACCTCGACTGGGACACTTGGTTCTACAAGCCAGGATACCCACCAAAGCCGGACTTCGACACCACTCTGGCAGATCAAGCTCTGGCCCTCGCCTCCAAATGGGAAGCGCTCAACACTGGTTCCTCATCAGATTTCAAACCCAGCAAATCTGATGTCTCCACTTTCTCTTCGCTACAGAGTGTTGTTTTCCTGGAGAAAGTCCAGACTTTCGAAAAGCCCCTCTCTCCCGCTCTGGTCGAAGAAATGGGCCAAGCGTACCAGTTTAGTACTAGCAAGAACGTGGAAGTCGTGTCGAGATACCTCGTTGTTGGGCTACAGGCGCACGCGAAGAGTGTGTTTGAGCCCACGGCGAAGCTGCTTGGTGAGGTCGGAAGGATGAAATTCGTGAGACCGTTGTACAAACAGTTGATCAGTAATGATCTGGATTTGGCGAAGAAGACGTTTGAGAAGAACAGAGACTTCTATCACCCCATTTGTAGGGGCATGGTAGAGAAGCTTTTTGAGAAGGAAACGTAGTCAAACTAGGGCAACCAAACTCAGGGGAAGATTGCATGGCTCTTGAACCTGGGCTTGTCTTGCCACTTTGAGCATGAGGACCGATGGCCGGCAAAAGCTTTGGATGCCAACGACTACACAGATTTGAAGTGGAAGGCGAACGAGAATCATGGCGTAGCGAATTCAATTTGTTTCACTTACCGCGCAGCGCCTGAGATCACTGTCTGCGTTGGGAAATAACATGGCTGGAGACCGCATCAAATCCCCCTCTGTGTACACTTCGTTCTGAGCATTTAAAAGTTATTCTATCGAAAGCTATGGTACCACATTTGCATGCACTCTCGTGCGCCGTACTGATGCGCGATATTTGTTGACACTGCCTGTCAATTTCTGTCACTTAATCATCTGATACGTTTACCTTAACTCGCTGCAACTGTGCCTCCGCTTGAACCATCTGCACGACAGTGAAGAAGCTCTTGTTTTCCGTCTCGGCAAGAGCATCCTTAGTGGCTGACCAATAGTAGCCAGTGCTGAAATTCTCGCTGGTGCACTCGCTGTGTGCATCGCCGGCTGGATAAAGTGAACCGTGTAAGCTCAGCAGCTCGGCTTCTCGCCATTGCGTAGAAATGTCTTTCTGCTTCAGTAGCCGGTTGGAGGTGGTTGCAAGCTGGACCATTATCGATTCGATGAACAAATTTGTCAAGACAATCAATGCCCCAATCATCACAATGACCCCCAAACCAAGTACACTAAAGGATGAGTATGCGGTGCTAGTCGTGACTTGGGCCTGACACATCCAATAATCCTCTACGATCGAGCTGACATACCGGTTGTAAGCCTCGTCATCGTAGCCGGTCACGAACTGCCTAGCTGCGATTTCAGTTGCAACGAGGGAGGTTTCAAACCACTGCTGGAGCTCCAATACCCACTGATTGGCTGGTAGTGAGGACCCAGTATTGTCAAAAGATCGTCTCCGTGCTAACATACTGGCTCCATTCAATTCCACAACCATGTCGCCAGAAGCGGACTTCGTAAGTGCATCGGTGACACGTCCAAGCGTCGCTCGTTGCTTTGAGTTTAGTTGCAGAAGCTCAGTGAGTTCGCCATACAAACTTGATCCATATGGGTTGACTGGAGCGCAAATTCCAATAGCAGCGTTGCAGATCTCATCGTCTTCAAAGCAGGCCAGGGTGCTGATGGCGTCGTAATCAGCGAACCAAGTTTCGTAACGGGCTCCCGAGTATGCTTCGTGCGGAATAGTCTGAGACCTCGTTGTCCTGAACCACGGGTCGCTGACAGGTCCTGCGCTATAGGTGTAGCCGTTCATCAGAAACATGAGCAATGTGGTCGATTGATTTCTTGACAGGCCTTCAGCCGGCACGAATCTGTTGTAGTTATCGTCGAGAGCTTCTGACCCTCCGGGCACATACTGTTGCACCCTGTCATATCGTGAGTCAGATGGCATTTCGATTGAAGAAATTGAGCTTACTGCACTGCGTACGCCTCTCCACTGCCCTTGGTACGGCCAGAATGGTAATTCATCCATAGCGCTTCATTTTGCACGAACGTAGCCTTCATACCAGCATCGAAATTCGATTCTCCAAGGAAGATTGCGTCGAACAAGCTGCCGTTGTATATTTGACTGCGATCGGGATTGTCGACTTCGGGCTCAAGCCAAGTGAGAATAGTATCGCTCGAGTCGGATGTCATCTCTGGCGGCCACAATTGCGTGATGTTGTTCTGAGCATATTTTCGAGTGTGGTTTTTGACATCTATCGGAGAGCAGGTGAGTTGCTTCCGAAATTCCACTCTGTCTCGTGCAGGCGAGTTGATGCCCAAATGTCGCGAGGAGTCCACAAGGCCAGAATCGAGTATGAGCGTCTGAGACGAACATGAGACGCCTGTGAAAGGACAAATATCGTGCATAGAACTGTTCCAGCGTACGAATTCTCGACCAGGTGCCACGCAAGTCGAAAGCTCGCCGTGTCTGTTGCAGTACTGTGTCAGCAGGGAACTGTCAGCCCAGTTGACGCTTCTCTGCCCCTCCCAGTGGGAGACTCGCACGATGTTTTCTCCATATCCGTCGTTGGGTTTAGCCAACTTGGTCCAGTACCCACATTTCCCCGGTCGCAGCAAGATATCGGACCTGGTGTTGGTGATTTTCGATGAGAAGATACTGGCAGCGAAGAAACCAACCATGATGATGACAGCCGAGGCATGTATTCCCAATGTCGTGCGCACTATGTTTCTATGTTTTGCTTGTCGACGCCATTGCCACAGAGCGTAGCCAAAATCGATAGCGGCGGCGGTAGAGGATTGACTATTCCGCAACAGCGTCTGCAACGGGTCGTCTTGTGACGCCGGGCGGTGGCCAGCCGAGCGCAATCGAAACGTGATCCAGCAGAGTAGTTGCCAAAAGTGAGTGCCTGTGAGTGTAACATATAACGCGAGAAATGCAATTAGAAATGCGGCACTGCGTTTGTCCAAGGTCAGCGTTGAGCCACGAAACAGGCCGTCTGTCCAGTTGGTCCAGAAGCCTTCATACACGGTCTCCTCTGTCATCATGTTGCCAATACGTCTATGTTGAGTGTAGCTCGGGTATCAAAGCTCTCTGGAGCTGATGGGCTGGGCGGGTCTCTGCCACTATTATACATCAATGCAAATGCCAGTATGGCAGCACTACGGACTGACTGCGCATGTGTGACCTCAATTCCGATGCCGAGATTCCTTGATGCATGTCCATTAACTTGCGTGGACTTGCTTGAGACAGCCACAATAATGCCTCGTTTGCAGTTAGAAGTTATCGAGGAAAGGCCAGATGGTGGAGTGGCGAAGTGACAAGCGGGCTGCAGCAAGGCAACGCAAGGCACCGCCAACGTGCGAACCGCAAGGCAACCCTCAGCCACCTTGGTTGTAGATATTTTCGCCCATCGCTGAAGCGCAACTAGATCGATCTCAAGAACTGACTTCAGTACGAGATTTCCTCCAAAGCCTAATCTCATGACGTTCACAATACAGATCAGTCACACATTGCGCTAAATTGTGAACTTTGCAGGGGACTTCCGGGCATTGCAACAGAACAATCGAAGTCTGCACGGAGTATCTCAATTTGGGATCTCGAATCGCTTTTGTGTAGCTGAACAGCGCTCTGTGTCTCTTCCTAGAGTCAAAGGTGTGCATGAGATGACTCAATCCCCTCTTCCATTGTGCACACTTCGTGCTTCGTCCGAGGAGCGTTCTGGAAGGGCTGTACATTAGACGGTAGTATGTGACACCGAGGCCGCCGGTCTTGTGTAGTAGAGAAAGACAGCGCGTACTTGAGCGGTCCATTGGTCTTGCTGATTCGGTGACGTGGGTTGATCAGGCCAAGCGGCGTGAGAGCACGTGCGAGCACCTGTCACCTAGCTATCAGCTGACAGCTTCCTGGTGTCATGTTGATGACCACCGACAGATTCGAAGCATTTTCGTTAAAGTGTCGTTCATGACACGGCAATGGAGGTGAATGTGAGACGGTGAGACGACCAAGAAGCGAAGACCGTCTCTTGGCAAATACCTCAGGCATTAGTCAGTCGAGCCTACGGGCAGCCTGCTTTGCTTATCCGCAGGGAGAAGCGATCGTCCAGGCACCTACTTGCAGATGATTGACTTCGAGGGAACACATTAGATTCAGGCAACGAGCATACAGGCTCGGCGTCCTCATCAACGAACGTGTAAGTCTGCAGGAAACAAATGCTTGTGGCAGAAAATCGACCAGTCAAGCATTAAGCCTTGGCTGGTGCCTCGAATGATGCTTCGACACTGAGGGCATATGACCATCGACTTGTTCAAGCATGGCTCTCATCCAGTATCCCTCCCCACCCTGATCATGCCCGCAAACCACCTTGTAGCCATCATTGGTGCCTCTGGAATCGGGCTCGCTGCCGCTCGCCGTTTAGCATCCAACCGCACAATATTTCTCGGTGCCCGCTCAGAAGAAACCTTCTCCTCCGCTCAAGAAGCCCTCACGAATGAAGGCTTCAATGTTCTCACCCATGAGATACAGATCACCTCTCTTGACTCCGTCCGCAGCTTTGCCGCAGCCGCCGCTTCGCACGGAGTGATCGACGCTGTGATCCACACTTCGGGCGTCTCACCAAGCACAGCAAACTCCTCAGAAGAGATAATCCAAGTCGACCTCCTGGGGACCGCATATGTGATTGATGCGTTTCTCAAGTACGCGTGCGAAGAGACTTCAGTCATCTGCGTCTCCTCATCAGCGGCACACATGAGTTTCGCGTGGCCACAACCCTCGCCAGCTTTACACCGACATCTTGCACTAGCTCCCGTTACAGATCTTCTCCAGCACGAAGAATACAAGAAATTTGAATACACTGGGCCCCACAGCAAGATCTTATGGGCATACTGGTTTGCCAAATACTCCAATCTTCTTCGTGCTCAGGGAGCGGCAATAGCGTACGGGAAAAAGGGCGCAAGAATTAATTCCATTTCGCCAGGGTTGACGATGACAACGATGGGTCGCGCGGAGTGCGAGGGCGAGAACAGTGAGGGGATGAGAGCTATGATGAAGTCGTCGCCGTTGAAGCGCGCTGCCACGGCGTTTGATGTTGCGAATGCTATTGCTTTCCTAGCGGGTCCCGAGTCGAGCTATATCACGGGGAGTGATCTGAAGATTGATGGTGGTGTTGTGTCTTCCATGAGATGGGAGGTGCTCAATGACGGGCTCCCGTCAGAACCCGCAAATTCTCAGAAGCGGTAGCTTAGCGTTGCTCTCGCAGAAATCTGACACTGGACCAGCCGTGGACGCCACTCCATGCCTCGAGCTGAGAGAAAGTCTCCATGCCCTGACTTCAGCCCCTCTATCCGGTTTCTTCGAGTGTCCACTAACACGCTGCCCTAGTTACTGGCTCCCTCAATCCGTCGCTCCATACCTCTTCCTATACTCTTCCATCCTCTTCACCTCCTCGCCCATCCCCAACTTCTCCGCCCCGACAATAATATCCTCCAACGTCAACACCGCCAAAACCGGCACGCCCGTCTCCCTCCTCACTTCCCCAATAGCACTCTGCCTGGCCGTCCCATCATCCTCTTTGCCCTCCTTCTCCGCCACACTAGGCGTCTTCTCCTGCCGATCAACAGCAACCACAATCCCCACTAACGTCCCACCCTGCTTTTCAATAATCTCAATCGCCTCCCGTATCGCCGTCCCCGCCGTAATGACATCATCAATAATAATCACCTTCTTCCCCTTCAAACTCTCCCCAACAATCGTTCCCCCCTCTCCATGATCTTTCGCCTCCTTGCGATTAAAGCTATACCCCTTGCCATCCCACCGGTCCGCATCCAAATGGCTCAATTCATTCCCCGTGATGCCCGCGATCGGGATTCCCTTGTACGCGGGGCCGAAGATGACGTCGAAGTCGAAGGACGGGTTCTGCGAGGCGTATTCGTGGATTGTGCGCGCGTAGGCGCCATTGAAGGAGCGGCTGAGGCCGAATTTGGAGAAGAGGCCGCAATTGATGAAGTAGGGCGATGTACGGCCGGATTTGAGGGTGAAGGAGCCGAATTTGAGGATGTCGGCTTTGAGGGCCTTTTCGATCAGGTCGGTTTTCCAAGGTGGGAGGGACATCTTGGGTTGCGTAGCTGGGATGATGTGACTGCTGGGTGAAGGAGAGGTGGGGTGGATGTCAACTTTTTGATGGGTCCGATAAGCTTCTTATCGTAGTTATGCCTGAGGCCCTTGAAAGATATGGGTCACTTTCGGCAGCGTTTAATTGTCGTTCGGAACGAATTGATAGTTTCTTATTCACAGTATGTCCTCCCTCCCTTTCTTAAACTATGCTACATGAACCGAGAATGGATGCCACATCCGATGCTTCATATTCCAAACGCTATGCCCCCTCCGCCCTTAATCCCAGACCGCCGTGCTGTGCTTCCGGCATGCGAGTGACGTTACTGTCGTCATTCATTAAGTTCGTGTTGTTATATTCGTGATAGTCGTGTAACGGCCCTGGTTCAACTCCCGTCGTATAATGATCGTGGTGCTCCTCGTTCGCTTGGTGCGCCGCAGAAGCAGGGGTGTAAAAGGTTTCTGGACTGTGCAGCCCTTTGTGAGAGCTTGGACGTGGCGTAGATGGTGCTCCTGGGATTCCAAAGTCTTTCTCTGTCAGATCCGAGGTATCCAGATTGAGCCCATCCATCATCTCGTCGAAGCCCGAATCCATATGCAGAAGTTCGGCAGTGCGAGATGAGCCCTGATCTTGCAGTTGCGCCACCCTGCGAGAAAGCGGTGGCATGTGGGTCGGTAATCGATCGTCCAGTCCATTGCTCGTATGCGGCTGCCAGCCGGAATCCTCACGCTTGGCTTGCTGCTCATCGTCAGTATGGTCGCAGTCGACAACATGACCAGAGAATCTTCTTCGAACAGGCGATCCCTCATATGAAGTTGCGCTAGAAGCACTTCTTCCAAATGGCGAACTCCTACGACGCCTGCTCGATACGGGCGACCTGCCTCGACTGTGTGTGCGGCGACGTCGGCCAACAACGCACGACCCATCTGAATCAAATGCGTACATCGAGTCCGGATTCGAGTCCGGCCGCATATAAGTTACAGCATTCTGGAGTAATGGCGATAAGTCAGCAGGCTCATGATGGCGACCCTCCTTAACATCATCGATAGTGACCGCAACATCCGGATCGATGTATTTCTTCGCGGAGCGGTAGGCCGTGGATGAAGAGCTACGATCCGAGAAAGGCGAGTTGAGCTCAGAGTCATGCGACATGCGCCGCGGAAGTGGCTGTCCAGCATGTGCTGGAAAATGCCGGAGAAGCTGGACCGCATCTTTTCTGCCCTGAGGTTTATCGCTCAGACAGGTCTCGACGACGTCGCGAAAGTATCGTGGAACCTCGTCAATGATGCGTGCCAGAGGCCGCTGAACTCGCTCCGGCTCATCAACCTCTTCTGCGAGCGCCCATAAAACCATCCCCAGCTGAAAGAGATCAGTCTTTACTCCAATACACATGCTGATGCGCTGGCCGCTGTCGATCAGCCGATTGAGCTCAGGCGGCTCCCATCCGACGGGACATCCTCTTCGATTGATGTCGATAATCTGAGCGTTGTCGTCCTCATCGATCACAATGTTCGACAGTGTGAAATCACCCTGCACGTATCCAGCTTCGTGGATGTCTGCAAGCCCGCTCACGATCTGCTTCGCCCACTTCTCGCGCCGGTGCCATGGCAAGGAAGAAGTGCCTCGGAAGTCGTAGATCATATCGACGAGCGCACCTTGACTGGCGTAAGAGATAAGCAGGCCTTTAACACACTCGCCTCTGGCGTCAGTCACCAGTCCTTCCAAGCGCACGACATGCTTGCTGTCCATCAGCGAATCAAGCGCATTCAGCTCGTACATGAATTCTTGCACAGTGTCTGGCCCAGGGATCTCTTTTTTGATCACGACGCGCCCGTTCAGGCGCACCTTGTACACAAAGCCGCTTAGGTGAGACTCTAGATCTAACGAGCTCTCATTGAAACGCGGACATCGGATGTGATCGAAAAGCGAGATGGCAGGCCAATCGACAATTTCATTGGCATCTTCTCGCACATGAACATGCAGCTGTCCGTCCTCGGGGGTGGTCTCAAGCTTCAAGTTAGTGACGGTCTCGTAATATTGTATGTCAGGCAAGGAGTCACGAATTGCTTCGTAGATACGCAAGCTCTTATCGCGCTGGTAGTGCAACGTGCTAAGGTCTTCTTCTAAAGAGTCTTTGGGTGCATTCCTGTAATCGAGCGAGATGGTGAGCCGCCTCCATTGCGTAGGTCGCTCTGCGTATGTCACGAAGAATTTCTCCCGATTCGACTTATCTCGGAAATGCATGGAGAGGTTGAGAATCCACCGGCGATCAAATTCCTCTTGCAGCGTGTTCCTGTCCACTTCAAAGCTTCCCATGTGGCCGCTCTCTTCGATGAATGGGGTCGAATCATCATTGGTCGGTATTTGCAGAGGAGGCAGTATTGGGGGGTTGCGACTTGAGCTAGAAGCACGGGGCTCTGAAGGTCCAATGGCAAATGAAGGCAGAGCATTACCCTCTTGAAACTCCCCCACGTCGAGACTTGAGGGAATGGGTGGGTTGAATGATGGCGGGGACAGCGTCCGGTGGAAGGTACTACTTCGTCGCCGGTCCTCACTCATCGCCCTCCGCTCTCGCGTCGAAGGCTCCACTTCCAGCAGCTTCTCTCTCTTCTCCGACTCTTGCCTCCGGAATGTCTGCGGGCGAGGCAGGGAAGGGATCGCCCTCCTGCATATGGGCAGATTGTCTGGGACACTGGACCTCCGTGCGAAGTAGTCGGGGGTCTGGGCGAGCTCCGTCGGAGCTGTCTGCGGCAGAACGTCGTCATTGCTCTCCGCATGATGCCTCCTCCACAAGGCAAAGGGCCTCCGCAGCAACGAAGAGGGCCGCAAGCGCTTCTGAGGGGCGTCGTCCAGGGACATGTCTTGCAGTGCAGTGTCGGTGGTATGACTGGCGAATGGGAAACGATGCGGCATGGTGAGCTCGGTCACTTGTAGAGACGCGGAGCACAAGGCCGTGGTGAAGAGCAGTGCGGGTTCAGGTGTGTAGTTGCACGCGAAGCCTCGTACAACGTTGCGTGCTGTGGGTGTCCATGGGAGTTCATGCAGGCGTGGCCGAATGGGTGAGCGGTGGTGTTCTCGTGCAGCTGATCTTTATCGGCGTTTCGTCCAGCTGGTCGGTCGTGAGCAGCGCAACGACACAGCCGGGGGAGATGACGAGGTGGTATGGGCGTAGTGCAGGATCAATGTCGGGCTTATTGTTTGGCACTAAAGTTGGGCGCACTCGAGCGGTGAGTCGCCCACAGCAGCAAGGTGCGATGGCGCGTCGTGC
>ANSM01001016.1:0-10768 GCA_000347735.1 Cercospora canescens BHU | reverse complement strand
CACGATGCTGCTGCTGCCGCTTCCCTCTCCGCTGCCTCGCGGTCAGGAAGTCGGTCAATACACGTCGGTCCTGCTCTCCTCCTCCGCCTCCCCTTTCCTCCCTCGCTGTCGCCCTCCCCTCCTCTCCCTCGACGTCCCACCCCCGCCATCTACTCGTGTACCACTCCACGCGCCGCCGCGGAGCATTGAACCCAGCATCATCGCTCACTGTCGCTCATTTGCGCGTCTGTGTCATCTTTAGCACCCTCCATCCACATCCACCACTCATTGATACCTCCCTCCCCGGCATACTGCGTTGACGAGGACAGCGACCACCAGCTGGGCACGTCGTTCGGATTGGGACGAGCCACAAAAGATTTGCCCAGCATGTCACCCCAGCAGATCAGCAACCACACCGTCTACCTGCTCCCTCTCAAAGACGATGGCTCTCCCGACCTGCCCGGCTCGCAGCCATACATCTATCTTGCGCCACCCACGAAGCCGGCCTACAGCATTCGCTTCCAGATCGAAGGAACCAGCTCAATATGCAGAGAAGGAAGCCTTTGGGTCAACATCCCTCCCAAGGGCCAACCTTTCGATCGCAACAAGTTCCACGAGTACAAGTGAGCATTGTCGACGAGCTGTGTACTGCCATCAATGCTGACAACAGAACCGAAGGCTGAATCCAAGCTTCACCGAGTCGATCCAGATCGATGTCCCTGTCCACACGGCTGGCGCATTCGAGTTCTACTGCTCCTACACGCCTCTACCTCCCTTCTCGACCAGCAGAGTTGATATCCCAAAGCCAACGCGAACCGAAACCCATTTCATCGATGTCTCGCCACACCTCGAAGTCGACAAGGCCCCTCTTCCGCTCGATGCCATCTCCATCATTTCGGTACTGTCCAAATTCATGGGCAAGTATCCCCATGACTTCCACCGACATCTGCGTGGTATCAGCGAGCGAGGCTACAACATGGTGCACTTCACGCCTCTCATGGAGCGTGGAGACAGCAATTCACCATACTCCATCTACGACCAGCACACCTTTGACAAGGCTATCTTCCCTCGAGGCGAGGCAGACATCGCGGAGATGGTGGAGAAGATGGAGTGCGATTACGGCCTTCTTAGTTTGACGGACGTGGTGTGGAATCACACTGCCAACAACAGCAAATGGTTGGAAGAGCACCCGGAAGCGGGCTACAACATCAATACAGCACCACATCTTCGGGCTGCTTACGAGCTGGACAGTGCTCTGCTGGACTACTCTTCAAAGCTGGCCTCTCTCGGTCTGCCCACGCACTTGACCTGCGAGGCTGATCTGGTCAAGGTGATGGAGGGAATCAAGACTCATGTCTTTGGCACTCTGAAGTTGTGGGAGTTCTACGTCTGTGATGCAGAAAAGAACGCTCAGGCGATCACCTCCGCGTGGATGGAAGGTCAAATTGACACGACTGTCAATGTGCCCGAGGACGTGCGGTCGTGGTCGCTCAGCGACAAGGTCGAATGGATTCGCAAGCACGCCTGCCCTGGCACTGATCGCATGGGAGAGCGATTCCGCCGCAACGTCGCTCCTGGGAAAGGTGCTGCCTTTCTCCAGGCTCTTTATGGGAAATTCGACCAGCACCAGAACAGCGCGGCTGACGAACGCACTGCATACGCCGCCATTGCCAGTCTTTTGAACGGCCTCAATGTCGACTGGTACAAGGAGCACGATGACGACAAAGCGGCTCAACTGGAGCAAATCTTCAATCGGACCAAGTATATGAGACTTGATCCGAATGGCCCAAAGGTCGGCGACATCACTCTTGAGCACCCACTCATTGAGTCCTACTTCACTCGCCTGCCATGGAACGAGACTACGAAACAGCACGATCCAGACTCGCTTGCCCTGGCCAACAATGGTTGGGTCTGGGCTGCCGATGTCATGCGCGACAATGCCGGACCCAAATCCAAGGTCTATCTTCGCCGAGAACTGATCGTCTGGGGTGACTGTGTCAAGCTGCGTTGGGGCGCTGGCCCAAGTGATAGCCCGTTCCTCTGGAAATTCATGACCGAGTACACTCAACTCATGGCCAAGCACTTTCACGGTTTCCGCATCGACAATTGCCACTCGACCCCTCTTCATGTCGCATCTGCAATGCTGGACGCTGGTCGTCAAGTCCAGCCCAACTTGGTCGTTGCTGCGGAGCTGTTCAGTGGCGACGAACGAATGGACTTTCTATACTGCAAGAAGCTCGGCATCAGTTTCCTCATCCGAGAAGCAATGCAAGTCTGGTCCACTGCCGAAATGTCTCGCCTGGTGCACATCAACTGTGGCCGACCTATTGGATCCTTCGAAGTTGATGACATTTCTAGTGCAGATCGCCCATCGTCTTCGGATGGCAGCACGACAAATGGGAGCGCACCGCAAGGCAAGACGATCATTCACAAGATCATCCCGTCCAAGATCCATGCTCTGCTCATGGACTGCACTCATGACAATGAGACCCCAGTGCAACGACGAGATGGCCGCGATACCCTGCCCAATTCTGCTCTTGTGGCCATGTGTGCGTCAGCATCTGGATCTGTATTCGGCATGGACGAGCTATACCCGGCATTGATTGAGCTTGTACACGAGAAGCGACAGTACACGTCTCCCTACAGCGACCTCCAAGAAGGCCAGAATATGAAGATCGGGCCCAGTGAAGGCACCGGTGGCATCAAACGTCTCATGAACCAATTGCATGTGATCATGGGCAAAGATGGCTACGACGAGACTTTCATACACCATGACGGCGAATACATCACAGTTCACCGCATTCACCCCAAGTCCCGCAAAGGTTACTATTTGATTGCGCACACAGCCTTCCCTGGTTACGGCAATGGTAACGCTGGCTTTGGCCCGCAGACCCTGACTGGAACCAAGGCGAGGCTGCTTGGCGCATGGAAGCTCGAAGTCGACCAGAGCAAGGAGGCCAAAGAAGCTGCGCTCAATGACAAGGTCCTGCGTGGTATTCCCAGCAAGACCAAAGACCTCCGAGGTGTCAATGTGGAATCCCGCGGCGATGATACCGTTATTGCCGTGCCCAGCGACTTCCCACCGGGTTCGATCGCGGTGTTTGAGACATGGATCCCAGGAGCAGAGCACAGCGAAGGTCTCGATAAATACCTCACATCCGGGGCGCGACAAGCCTTTTCAAATGTCAGCCTCAACGATATCAATGCCATCCTGTACCGCTGTGACTCCGAGGAGCGTACTATGTCCAAGGGTGCCGATGGCGTCTACTCAATCCCAGGTCACGGTAGTTTGGTGTACTGCGGTCTGCAAGGCTGGTATTCTGTCCTCCGGGACGTGATTGCGAACAACGACCTCGGCCACCCGATCTGCAATCACCTTCGTCAAGGTCAGTGGGCCTTGGACTACATTGTCAACCGACTGGAGAAGCTTGCGCAGCGCAAAGACGGTATCTACAGGGGCGTTACCCCCGTCGCTGAATGGCTCAAGTCACGCTTTGATGCCATCCGCAATGTCCCAAGCTTTTTACTGCCACGCTGCTTCGCGCTGGTGATTCGCACAGCCAAGAAGGCGGCACACGAGCGTGCGATTGAGCAAATGCATCCTAATATCCAGCACGGTCAGCGATTCCTCAAATCGCTGGCTATGGTATCCTGCCAAGTCCAAGGCTACATGGATAACGCGAAGCTGTGGCCTGACAAACTCGATCCATCAATGGCCGCTGGTTTGCCCCACTTCGCCCAAGACTGGGCTCGTGTTTGGGGACGCGACACCATGATTGCCATGCGCGGTCTGCTCACTTGTACTAGTCGTTATGCAGAGGCGAAAGAGCACTTGTACTCTTTCGGCAGCTTGGTCAAGCATGGCATGATCCCCAACTTGCACAACTCAGGCACTCTCCCGCGATACAACAGTCGAGACTCTGTCTGGTTCTTTCTCCGGAACATCCAAGATTATATTGCCATGGCGCCAGAGGGTGGCAGCCTCCTCCAGGAAAGCGTGCGTCGTCGCTTTCTGCCTTACGACGACACATGGTTCGCTTGGAATGACCCGCGAGCGTACTCCAAGAACAGCACATTCGAGGAGATTATCCAGGAAATCCTTCAGCGCCATGCTTCGGGCATGCATTTCCGAGAATACAACGCGGGTTCAGATCTCGACAGCCAGATGAACTCGGAGGGCTTCAACATTGACATTGAACCGGACTGGTCGAATGGCATCATTTACGGCGGCAACGAGTGGAATTGCGGCACCTGGATGGACAAGATGGGCGAATCTACCAAGGCTGGCAACAAAGGTCACCCTGGTACTTCACGCGATGGTGCACCAGTGGAGATAACCGGTCTGCTGTACAGCGCCCTTCGCTGGGTCGATGGGTTGCATAAAGCCGGAAAGTTCAAGTTTGATGGCGTCAAGAAGGCAGACGGTACAATGATCAGCCACGGTGAGTGGGCAGCGCTGATCCAGAAGAATTTTGAGCACGCCTACTACGTTCCCTTCGACCCGTCCGAATGGGAGAATTACGATGTCAACCCGAAGATCGTCAATCGCAAGGGTATCTACAAGGACGTTCACCGCGGAACGAAGGAGTACCGACAATATCAACTTCGACCCAACTTTCCGATAGCCATGGTCGTTGCGCCTGAACTTTTCGATCCCGCTCACGCATTGGGGGCACTCGAGATCGCCGACAAAAATCTTCGCGGGCCTACTGGTATGGCAACACTCGATCCGGCTGACATGGAATACCACCCAGATTACATCAACTCGGATGACAGCGAAAACTACCAGACTGCACATGGACGCAACTACCACCAAGGGCCTGAATGGTTGTGGCCTACTGGGTTCTTCCTTCGCGCTCTGTTGTACTTTGACTTGAAGCGTCGCACAACGAAGGAGGGACGGGTGGAATCCTTTCAACAGGTTACTCAGCGTTTGAAGGGCATGAAGGAGATGATTCACAATACGCCGTGGAGAGGTCTCACTGAGCTTACCAATCGCAATGGCTCTTTCTGCGGCGATTCGGTGAGTTCAATTCCCGCCTCGTTCAAAGATAAACCCAACTGACTTGTGAAACAGTGCCCTACTCAAGCTTGGTCAGCTAGTTGCATAATAGACCTCTACCACGACGCGAGCAAATTCGGCATGGAGTCGCAGTAGCTTGCTCCTCCAGCGACAGGCTACCTGACTGAGAAAGTCTTTCGAGTGACGACGGGTCTGGCAAGCAAGGCGCGCGTGGCTATTGTGAGCGCAACCTGAGGAGAGATCTTGACGAAAGCTGTCCGCTGGTAACCCGGAAGGAGTGGAGGCAAAAGTCTTAAGTTGTGACAATTGTAAAACCTGTGGAGGAGGGAGCGCAAAGCTCACGACCTATATCAGATGATCAAAATACCCTGAAAAATAGAATCGCGCTGATTTTCCTGTGAAATTCGCTCTCCACATCTGCTTTTCCCCGGAGACCGTCCCCATGAAGATGCGTATGCACATTTCGAGACTGATCACTTTCGGATCATGACACTTGGAACATTGAGCATAAGCGCTCATTACATTTTGTGCGTAGACCTGGAAATCTATCACTGCCGTCTCATGAAGCGACCTGCGGCTTCATCATAAAAATCTCCTTCAACGCCTGAGCACTCCCGGCCGCCATTCTCTTCTGCATTATATATCGGTGCCGCACAGCTTGTCTGCCGCCCATGAACGTCGGCGTCGAAGTCCCGGATGTTGCTGTCGCTGTCACTTCTGACTCGCTGGCGACGGCAGAACTAGGTTGTGTAGAAGAAGCAGATCTCGAAGCGGTTTTCTCTTTCTTCGCCTCCTTCGCCGCTCGCTTTGCGCGTCTCGCTTCTTTGCGTTTTCGGCGTTCTTCTTTTCGTGCTCGCCTTTCTTCTTTGAGGCGGGACTTTTCGTCTTTGGTGGAAGAGGGTTCGGATTCGTTTGAGGCGTCTTTGCGCGAGGACTTTTTGCGAGGTTTCGAGGGCTTTTCGTCGGAGCTGGAATTTGTGGAACTGGAGTTCGAGGGAGATTCTGCTTCCGCTTCGGGTATGTCGCTGGTTGCGGGGAGGTCTGCTCCTGCTTCGAGTTTTCGTTTCCGTTTCATTTCTTTGATTGCTGCTGCGGTTCCATTTGCCGCTTTCTGCTTCTTTTCCTCTTTTCGCCTCTTCTTCGCCGCTTTGCTGTCTACTTCGCTCTCGTCATCTGCCTCCGTTTCGTCGACTTTTCTCTTCTTTCCACCTTCCTTCAAATGGCCCAAATCTGTCTTCACTTCGCACATTTTATCCCCGACAAGTAAGCCGCCCCGGACAAAATTCAGATTCCCATATTTCAACTTTAACTGCACATCCCGCAAGGCTTCCTCCTTCTTCTTCAATGCAGCCTGGTCCTCTTCTTTGCCGTTCAACCGCCCTAGCAATCCAGAGAACATGCTCAAGCCGAATGTCTCGGCATTCTGGGTTCCGATTTTTGCGCCTAGTCCGAGATTGTCTTCTCGAAGCATTACACGAATGTGGGAGGCGTTCGCGGCAGTGTAGTGCTCCGAGTGCGAAGCATTTTCTGCGCCGAGATAGTCACCGGGCTTCCAGCCTTGTTTGGAGAGGATTTTGTGGCCGAAGGATGTGGTGGATTTGGCCCAGGCGGTATTGTTGGGGTCGGCGGAGAGTTTCGTCCTGTGCAGTCGTTAGCGATATGTACGAGAGAATGCCTTGGCTTTGGCTTCACTTCTTCTTGTTGCCGGCGAGACCCATGGCGACAGCAGCGGTTTTGTGTGCGGTGTGTGGTGTGCGACTGGCGTCGAGAACTTTTTGGAAGTGGACTGATCTTGCACTGTCGGCAATCGCTCTGTGGCTTGTTAACTTCAGCCACAAGGGTCCGAACTTGTCTTGGCACTACCAGCCACATGTCAAAGTCAGCCTGTTGTCCGTCCAGCCGATATACAGCAACATCGGACAAAATGCGTAGGTGACAATCTTGATGTTTCAGAGCTATAAACGCAACATCATCAAATCAACATGAGCCGGGTAGCGCTTACTGATCTCACGAAACCATGGGAAGACGGCAGTACCTAGAACGCCTTGCCCTTGGCCGATCCGCCTACCAAGATACTGAAGCAGAACAACCTCGAAGAACCGCTGGCTCTTCAGGCTCTCCTACAGCTCAAGAAGTGACAGGTCACGAAGAGAAGCAACAGTACGATTCCCGAGCCCGGCCCATCAACCCGGCCATAGAGGAATTCAACGCCGAGCAACGAAAAGCTCAAAATGCGGTTCTCGCATTAGTGGGCATTGTGGAGAAGAAAGAAGAAATCGAGCAGAGCAGCGGTCTTCGCTACAGAGCCATCCAAGAAGCTCGCAGATCCCTCCTCAAGGACGAACAAGATCGTGGCGAAGTGCTCGAATACGCCGTCTACGCGGCTAATTTCCTGTTTCATCTCTGGCCAGATGCATTCATTCACCGTGTGCAGATTGGCCTGTATGACTCCAGTCGTTCCATTGCAGATATCTTGTCGACGGAATGGGCTGAGATGTATCGAGGCGGGATGCGATGGTCTCTGGCGAAGCGGTTTCCAGGAGGCGTCGCTTCGATCGTCCATGCCTTGACGAGAGTAGGGCTTATGGTAGGCGCGGAGTACGTTGTGGGCGAGTTGCAGGATTGGGTGATGCGGAGTAAATTGAATCGGAAGACGAGGGAGAGGCTGCATAAAGGTCTCGAACATGTGTTGCAGGGCCTCATAGCAGGTATCTGTGTTGTCTTGATGCCACTAGAGTTTTACGCCGCCACTCAGAAGCTGGGACTGGCTCCTGCTCTACCCGCTCTGCCTGGTTATCGATCGTTCCTCCCTGCAAGATATGCTGGAAGCTTCCATCGTCACATCTGGAATGGATGGCCTGGATCCCGTCTGCTGGGATTCGTCACGTCGCCAGGAGTATTCCTCTTTATCTACCGAATGCTCTTCTACGACGCCACGGACAGCGTCTTTCCGGTTTTCCACCTCATAACAGACTTTAAATTTCCAGACGTCAACGACGATCCAACAAGGATCGCAAAAATCAAGTTCCAACGAGACCCCGTGGGCTGGATCCTCTATCAGTGCTATTCTTTACGCTCACACTTCCTACAGCGCAGCGGCTGGTCTGTCATCAAGCGCAGCGAGAGTCGAGCGGTGCGTGATAATGATGAACTGAATATCCGACTTGTATCTGCTGGGAAAGCTACGCCAATACATCGCTCGACCATCATGGCGCAACTGCCAATTCAGTTTGTTGCCGATGCGATCGATGGCTTGCTATGCCGGATCATCAATCTACCCTTTGAAGCATTGATGATGCGGACCATAGCTATCAACTTCCTGGCCTCCTCCAACAGCAAGACTATCGCTGGTATCACGTCAGCATCTCGGTTGTACGCACCTTTTGGCGGTGGCCCTTTGACTAGAGGCGGGTCAGGATTAGGGCAGTACATGAGCCGCATAGGTCTTTCTTTGGCGCTTTCACTGACGCTAGACGTCATCATCTTCCATGGGATCTATGATTCTGTGCGAAGGACTGGGCTGAAGTATTTTGATTGGGGAAGGAAAGGAAAGATCGGGCAGGTCATATATAGTGAGGAGGGTTTTGCGGCTCGTGGTAGTCAGGGAGACCAGCTGGATCAGCTGCATTAACACCAGTAATCGAGCGGCACATTTGTTGAACATTTAAATTGTACCACTTCCAACTTGTTCTGTATTCTCGTCCATTCGCACGATCCGAGTTGATAGACTGGCTGTACGTGGCCCACACTGTTCCACAGTCGCGTGCGAGGAAAAAGGTACACTCGCTGCAAAGCGAATGAGTTCATCACACCAAGGATTGATTTCAATGCAAACCGAAACATGAATTGTAATCGATGACAACTGGACTTTCAATGCATTTTCGTTCAGTATGAGCGCCTTCCTACTGGTAGCCGCTGGCCTCTGGTGTGTATGTGGCTTGTATGCCGGACGCGACGGCCCCGGCACAGCGGCGGCATTCCATGTCAAACCCATGCCGTTGTTGCGCCTTCATGCCTCTGCATTTCGGAAACCCATGTCATCTCATAGCAGAACAGAAACAGCACCCGCTTAGTGACCGGCTCTCCTGCTCTCAGCAATGACCTTGGTCATCTCGTCCACCTTTCTCTTCGCACGGCCAAAGGTTCCGAGTCTCTTCTTCGCGAGCTTACGGGCGCGCTTGTCCTTGCTGTTGCGGAGGAGTTCGATAACGCGGCGCTCATATGGTGCGAGACTGGAGGTGGGAATGTCAGTTTCCTGTCCGGCTACTCTTTTCATGATTTTCCCCAAGGGCACACGTACCCAGCAACCTCCTTGACGATATCCCGAACGAAAGCAGTCCTCTTGCTGAGGTGGCCCTTCATGCGAGAAACACGAGGCTTTGGCTGGCGAGGGGTGACTTTCTGTGTGGCAAGATGTCGTTAGTCCTGTGCTGCAATCCTATTTCCATCACTCTCGATTTCTCTCGATCGGCGCAGCGGGGCGGTGCGTGGTGGTGTGGGACGTACGTGGCCGGCATTGATACCGACGGCGATGCCGGATCTCTGCTTGACTTGAGGCATCGTGGGCGGAACTGTTGTCGTTGGGCGATGTCGAGATGTTCGATCTCTGCGGAACAGACAAACCGAGAAGAGCGCGGCAGTGCGGTGGATTTCTTGTTGCCAAGCATTTTTTGCCTGAGGTTGTGCGGGAGACTTTCACGAGCTCCCGCTTTTGACGCACGTTAGCGCCATCGCTGGTCATCGAGCTTGATTCTGGATTTCCGCCAGCCATTTTTGGTTTGCGTTAACCATCTCCGCCCACCCTTCCGCCCGCTTCAACAGTGAGGTGCACCAGTCCAGTATGCGCAGCTAACATGAGTCGCAATGTGATGGTGGCGAGTCGACGTGGGCTGCCACATTTCAGCGCCTTCTCCAGCGCCGCTATAACTCCGCTCACGACGACACGACTTCCCACGCCCTGTATCGAACGTAGCATAATACCCTCAAGACCTGTAATACAGATACCCAGCGCTTCAAGGCGACACTACCATGCTCCAGCCACGAATACACGACAACTTCGACAGCAAGTGAAGATAGACGTTGGCATCGTTGGACTTCGACCATCATGGACGTCATCACCAGCGCGGCAAGAATCTGTATCACAAACTGCAAGGTGGGCGTTGCAAATGCGATGGAACAGCGAAAATAAGAAGCCACCACAAAATAGAATAAACGCGCGAGGTGCGCAGAAACAAATCTTTGCAAAAGAGAACAAAGATGACCATGCGCAAGCAACGGGTACAGCGGGAGCGGGCAAGTACATATATGATCATTTACCACACTTCCATCGTCCGACAAAGGATGAGCTCCTGGCCGCCGCGAACGGGTTCTGGCATCGATTACAGATCCGCTTCAAGTGGTTCTCGATTCGAAGCGTCCGGCCGTTCAACCACGAAGAGATATTTGCTTTTCTGAGTTGGATCTTCTGGGGTCACCTGCTCTGGCTGGTCATTGGTACGACCACCTTCGTCAGCTTGGCCATCTGGAGCATCAACACTGTTTTCGCACAGGAAACCCTTGCCAGCTGGGTAGGCAACTACCTAACACGAAGCACAGGCATTCAGGTGGTGTTTGAGAGTGCCATTGTGCCGAAATGGGGCGACGGCACCATCAGACTGAACAAAGTATTCGTGAGCCGTCGACCAGCTGCGGACAAGAATCAGAGGACTGTGACGAAGGGCTCTTCGGTAGTCGCTGCAGCGGCTGCAGCGGCGCACGCACAGGCCG
>ANSM01001009.1:0-10429 GCA_000347735.1 Cercospora canescens BHU | reverse complement strand
CCCCATCCCATCCCCTTCTCCCTCCTCCCCGCAGCCCCCAAAATCCCACCCACCATCAAACACGCAATCATCCCGACCTGCCCCCACACATACAGCGTCCTCCGTCCAAACCACAACATGAGGAACCACGAACAAATCGTCCCCACAAACCCCATCGCCGTCTGAACCAACGTCATCGAAAACGCATTCGAAGGCTCCAAGCCCGCGCGTTCGTAAAAATACGTCGAAAACCCCATCATGTACCCCCCGCAGAGGATTTGGATCGCCCACACCACGCAGCAGATTTCCGTGCGGCGGAGATTCGTCCCGCGGAAGCAGTCTTTGTAGCGGCTTCCCGCTTGGGCGGAGCGTTCGAGTTCGGTGGTGGAGATGATGAGGTTGACGGCTTGGTCGGCGTCGAAGTTGGAGGAGGACGAGGAGGTTGTGAGGCGGAGGAGGCTGTGTTTTGCTTTTTCGGGCTTGTTCTTGCGGACGAGCCACCAGGGGGACTCGGGGGCGAGGGCCAGGATGAGGATGAGGGGGACGGGCCAGATCCATTGGAGGGCGTAGGGGAGGCGGTAGGCCATGTCGCTTTGTTCGGTGGCGAGGGCTTTGAGCACGCCGCTGGCGATGAATCTGTGAGGGGTTGGAGGTGAGGTTAGCGGGGCAGTTCGTGGGGAGTTTTTTTTTTATCAATGATTGTATAAAAGAATTCTTTGCTCTTCTTGCTAGCTGCAAGCAGAGTCGGGAACTGCGGCGTTGGGAAGGAGCGGATTTTACAGTGACGGATTTCTTACTTACTGCCCCATGACCCAGCAGAGATTGACATAGGTCGTCAAGTACGCCCGCAACGCCACGGGACAGACTTCGGACGCGTACGTCGTGGTAAGCGTTTGCTTCGAACATGTCAGCAACGACCAATGTCTGAGTTGACAGCGGCACGAAAGAAAGAAAAAAAAAAGAAACAGAAGCAACAGTTTGGAAAAAAACCACTCACAAAAGCCCCCCAAGCAAGCCCACACAACACCTCCCCAGCAACCAACATCCCCAGACTCTGCACAAAGAACAGAATAAAAATAAACCCCATCATCGCCCCCAACGCACCCATCAACGTCTTCCGATACCCCACCCTCTCCGCAATCAACCCCACAGCCAACAGCCCCAAAATCTCCCCGCACAGCGCACTATTGTTCAACCCCGCCTGCCACGCCGCGGTCAACTGGTACGTGCCATCGGGTTGAAGCTCCCCAAACCGTTTCGCGAACGCCGGTTGTCCGTATAAGCCGCTGATGAGCACGAGGTCGAAGCCTTCCATTACCAGACACATGGAGATTGCGGCGGACCAGGCGACCGCTTTGGGGTACAGGGACAGGCTTTGGCGGAGGGACATGGTGGCTTCTTTTTCTAAGGCGGCTTTGGCGGAGAGGAGGGTTTGTGGGGTTAGGTCTGCAGTGGTGGTGGTGGTGGTGGCATGGTAGGGAGGGTTGGAAGGCGGGTGGGGAGCGTCGGCGAGGTGGGAGGACATGGGGATGGGGATGGGAGCGGGAAAGGTATTCTTGGTGTGTTTAGAGAGAGAGGGAGATGGGTTTCTTTCTTGGTTTGGGGACCAACCCACGTGGGAAGGAGATGCTGTGTGGGAACGAAGACGAATTTTTCTTCTTTTCTTTCTCTCTCATCAATAGAGTCAGAGAGGGGGTGCTCGCCGCGTTCTTAAATTCTGCGTTCTTCGAGGTTGGTCAGTATGCTTGCTCGCTCTCTCCATGTCTCTCTCTCTCTCTCTCTTCCCCCGCCCTCGCACACGCGTGACTGACAGCCGAAGCTGTATCTTGCACAGTCCACCAGCACGCTCTCCACGAGCTCGCACGCGGAGGTCCAGGATCCGCAAACGTGGAGAAATACCGCAAACTTCACGAGTGTCAGGGATGAGTAGTGAGCCCTATACGAGCCTAAGGTATCACCGCCGTTCCACGGCGGTTCTTTATCCGGAGAAATTCCCTGCTCGTGGAACGGAGTTTCATTACTTCGGCGATACTTGCCCCGTTCTTCGATGATACAGCACATTCAGGTCACGTCAGCATCGCCGTGGAGCTGGTAAAGTTTTTGTCCCCGCAAACTCCAGAATCCCCAGACATGGACCGGATCCAGTGTTACACCCCAGAGCCTTCTACCCCCCGCGTTCCAGCGGCGCAACTTCCCATATCTGGTGTCCTGATCGGCGCGGGCAGCTGGTCGCCCAAGCTGTCAACTCCCTTTTCCGCTGCAAGGTAAGCGACGACTACAGCCTCGAAAGTCGGCGTCCAACGAGAGATTACGTTAGAAGTTGAATAGCTGAAGATGCGACTTGGCGCCTCCCCCACCTGCCGTAAAAATTCGGTCCTCAGCGGCCATGTAAGGACATCTCGACAGCCTTCGTGTCGCTGCTGTGCAAAAGAGAAAAAAGGACCAAGGACCCCCCAAAGAGCTCAAGCTTTCCACGTCCCGAAAGTCTCACGCAACCTCATCTAATCATTCGAAGTGGTGTGCACCTGATGGCGAAATTGCTTGACTTGCACTCTTCTCTTTACTTGCCATGGATGGGCAGAACTCATGAAGACACTTTCGCATAGAACAAGGCAAAGCTTCAGCTGCAGATTTGGGCGAAAGAACGCATCGGGAACAGCAAGGTATGTAGAGCAAACGAGTTCATTCATTAACTACCGAAACGCGACAACTTTGTTTCGAACTTTTGGACATGGTACGGTGGACTCTTTTCACCGACCTTGCACCCGTGCTCGCGGCCGGTTGAGCGGCTGATACCCCACGCAAAGGAGGCGCGAGTTCGTGTTAGGGCGGACAAGGCGTTTAGTTATCGTTCTTCTCCGCGGCTCCTTCCTCTTTCTGATAGTGTGGGGAGAGGTAGTTGGGGTTAAAGGCCCACTGGGGATCACGCTTCTCCGTAGCCCCTTCCTCTTTCTGATAGTGTGGAGAGAAGTAGTTAGGGTTGTATGGGCTCTGGGCATCGCGTTTTACTTCACTTGGGTTAGTTCTGGCCTTCTGGGAAATGCTGCTCTCAGCTGAAAAAGCGGTAGCGACGTACCAACATGAGGCGCTGCCAATACCATGGAGGGACCAGTGAGCATGCTGATGCCCATAGCGAACAGGACCATAGAAGTCTTCATTGCAACGACCCCTTTTTTCCGAAGATGTGCGGGATTCTTAGTGGGTTCTTGTTCTTGTGCAGAAAGAATGCTGATGCTTGGAGAAGAATAGAAATTCGATGAAGAATTTGTGTCATTTATAGAAGGAAGTTGGCAGAGTCGCAGACATCATGGATGCCCTCTCCGCAATTTCGCTGAAACTCTTTCCAGTAGATATCTTCCTCTTGCACCGGATATATGGCTCGATTCTCCGTCCGTCCCGTCACATCCGGGTAAACAACTTGCAGAGACGGGTAAAACGAGACTGTAATTAGTCTGACCATTGTACTTCTAGCAAGGGGTCTATGCCATGGTCATGCGACGAGTAGGGCGATAACCTTTCATGCCCCGCTTCGACTCACTAGACCCTGCTTTACCCAGGTGTCTCGATACGTCTTGCGGGATTTCTGGTAAATTCAATTGATGGCTCACAGCGGTAGATTTCCCCTCAGCAATGGACCATCAGTACTCCGCTTCTTTTTTGGTACAACTGAACAGCCAAGCATTCTGCGTACGCTCGTAACACTCGCTGTCAGACGATGGAGTACCACCGCCTTACAACGCCTTATTCGGATGACGAGCGGGCGATCGCGAGCACAAGTGACGAGGCAAAAGAAAAATCCGGCCCAAACGGTCGCGGCCATTCTTCGGCCTGGAACCCCCGAATCATTACGGGTTGTCTGTTGACCATGAATCTCATCACCTTGGTCCTTTGTGGCAGCCTTTACTCAAAGTTGAATTCGACGTTTGAGGCGGAATATGAGTCGCGTAAGTGGTTGGGTGGCATCACAAGTGGACAGGGACTAAGCACCTCTACAAGATCCCTTCTTCGAAGGCGTGGATAATCAGCTCCATGCGAACGACTTCGAAGAGGTGCACTTAGCAAGCTCGAAGTTCTCGGAGCCCGTGACTGTTGCTGGAGATAGAGTCGAAGAAGAGTGGATTAAGCTCGGCGCATTCTGTAAGTCTGCAGATGTCTCCTCTTTCTCGAACCTCATAGTCTAATCCGTGAGATGATTCCAGACAAACCAGCTTTTCTGCCGGACAAATGGGCTGCGGACTTCAATTTCGTTCCCGGAAAGCACTTGCATTACACTCCTGACGATGGTCATTATGCCCCATACAGTGGCTATTCTGCAGATGTGGCCATGGTACACTACCTCCATTGTGTGAACCTTCTACGAGAGTCTCTCTGGTTCAACTATGAGTACTATCGAAGCATTCATATGACGTCGTTCAATGTGACCGACGGTAGCGAGCAGGAGATCATCGACCATGTCAGTCACTGCGTGGATGCATTGCGCAAGATGATTATGTGCGAGGCGAGCTTGGAGTTGTGGCCTTATGTGAAGAACAAGGATGGCTACAACGTCACCGACATGAGCGCAAGCCAAAGGAAGTGTAAGAACTACGAGGCTAGGAGGAAGTGGCTCGAGAAATATCAGTCGCTTGGTACGCCATTCGCCGTTGACGACCACCACCCGTCACATTGGCAAGTAGGTAGTTGACTGGAGCTGCTGTCGAAAATGTAATTGCGATAGGCTAGCAAACCAGAAGGAAAGGAGTACGGGATGGTTTCGCATTGAAGCACGGCATGGCCGACCCAGAATCTGTGTTTGAGATCTGTCCCTGGGCTAGACCACAACCTTTTCCATTGGGACTGCAAGAATCCTTGAATGAATGAAGTGACGATCGTTGTCATCTGGTACGTGGCTCGATCCACACGCATTTTCGAACTCAGCTCTCCGCGCGGGGAATCCCTGTCGCAAGGAGCCACCGTTCACACTGTCTTCACTCCATTCCCTGGTACGGCCTCTTCGGCAGAACAGAATCTGGATAGTTTCTCCGTGAGATAGGTTCACTGTCGGAAAAATCCACTAGTAACGAGTCTATATGTCAGCAGCGAGACACGTCTCCCGTTTGTTCCATGAACGATGGTTTGATCATGCGTGCCAAGTTCGTAGGAAGTGGCGCTGTTCTACTTCTTTCGAGTACTTGGAGGATCATGCCACGATGCAGCTGAGCGATCTTCGTTCGCACTCTCTACTGCACATTTTTCCCTGGTCTCTGTCGTAATTTATCGTTGATCATAAGGCCACAGGCGGTTCGCTTTCTCAACGGCCTTCACCTCATCTTCCTTTGACTTACACTCTTCACTCTCCACAACGGATTCCACAAAGCGACTGTACTCCAATCGATATCTCGCTAGAACCTCGGTCCACCGATCACTAGGAACCCATCCATTGTTATCACAATGTAGTAGTCGTCTCAGATGCTCTGTCAACCGATGAGTCGCTTCCATCTCATCCAGAAACTCGGCCACTTCCTCATCGTTTTGGTGTCTCTGGTAGATGGGCTCACCTGGCAGCTGAAGATCATCCCACTTCTTCGTGAGATCGTCCAGAAGCCACGTCAGAGCGTCTTTCCTGTCTGTCCAGCCTTGGCTGGGGGCCGCAAGTACCCTGAGTAGAGTGGGATACAACTTTGAAGCCGGACCGATCTTCTTCATAAATTGTTGTGTCACAGCCCACATCTTCACGCACGCCTCATTGATCGTTCGGAATCTCGCATTGGTTGCACGATCCTCCTCGGAAATCTTGTGGTGGGCGTCGTTTGCGAGCTCTTTGGCGAAGTCAGGATCCACCGCTGCGAGAACAAAGGCTGGTTCGATTGCTGCGCATTGCCAGTCGATGATGCCAGTGACTTTTGTAGGATCTGCGGCGTCAACGAGGATGTTACGAGTATGTCAATCGGGATGGAACAAGGTTGCGCCACCGGCCCCCTTGACGACATCGCTGCCGGTAAGGCGTCCTAAAGTGGCCCCCAACGCATCGAGCAGCTCAGTATGCCGGGACTTGCTCTCTTCTTCTGAAAAGCCGATGATGGCTCTCGAGCGCGCTATGAGGTCACTGAAGTATCCTTCCAGATCATGCCCTGTGTTCCGTTAGCATGTTGCGCGCGAGCATACAGAGGTCGCCTGATTCTACATGGGCCTTGCAATCCTTCTGGCGGCGAGGTACAGTCAGCGCTATCGAGACCACATCCCCACTGGTATGAAGCTGTCAAAGGCCCAATTGAGAACTGGTCGTCCAGTTTGGTGGCATTTGCGGGCGCAGAGGTGAGGTATAGGGCGCCGAACATCGGGAAGTGTAGCAAAGAAAGCTCCCTGCAGTAAAGCCCGATAGATTGGATGCAAGCCAGTCGTTGCTCGAGTGACATGGAATTCCACACATTCTTGAGTAAAACTCCCCGGATTGCTTCCTGGATCATGTATTCGACGCCAATGTTGTTGTCGCGCCTGGAGCTCCATGTCAGCACGGTCGGCACTGGTACATTGGTGTGCTGCTTTACTGCGATTTATCAGAAATCGTACGGTGGACGGCGGCGACGTTTCCGGTTACCATATTGCAAAGTCGCGACCTCAGAGCTCACGGTGAGGCTCGGCGGTCCAGCCAGGCTTGTGGGTAGGCGTGCTACCACCGTAGCATTGTTGTCCAAGCCAATTACGAAGACGCGGTTGAAACCCCCTCTTTCTTCTCGCACCGAACCACTCGGGAAGCCCCTGGGCTGCATTTGATTGAAACATCGAGCAGAGCATCGAAATCGAACTGTAACGCCCGCGCCTCTCTTTGCGCCTGGTCGCGATCGAGCCAGTGTCCTTGTGTGTACGCGAAGGGATCAAAGCCTGGGTCAGTCAGCATGAAGCAATCGCGAAATAAATGCGCGACGGTGCGAACTTGGCTGAAACCGAGCTTTGGACTTTAGCGGCCATGGTGCCAATGTCTTCCAGGCGGGCAATACTGATCTAAGACTGTCCAACATCTCCCACTCTAACTTAAGATGCAGGATAAATGTGCGAGCGCGTAGCTCAAGTCAAGGAGTGCTGAAGCTTTTCGGTAAAGGTATGTTGTAGAGCAGGGTTGTCTGCTTTTTTGAGCGGCTGAGCCGTTTGCGGTAGCGCTAGCACGGGACACGGATCCATGAGAACGTTCGCATGTGAAAGTGCGACTTGACTTCACGATTCACATCTAATGTATGGTTCTCCTCGACTCTGCAGCAGCCGCTGTGCAACTCTCTCACCAATCCCCCAAAGCCTTCAACTTTACATGGACTCCACCTTTCGGCTTCAGCGACACAATTCCTTCCTGCTCAACCACCTCACCAGGATTCACCATCGTCATCTCAAAGCTCCCTATCAGCGCAGCCAAAAGGCATCTCAGTTCAGCTCTGGCAAACCCCTGTCCAATACACGATCTCGGTCCATGGCTGAACGTCAAGAAAGCGTAGTTAATCGACGCCCCACCAGAATAGTTCGGCCTCTGCGCCCCGCTTTCAGTCGTATCTATCCAGCGAGAGGGAACAAACTCGTCAGCGTTCGCGCCCCAAAATTCCGGGTTTCTGTTGACAGCAGCTGGACAGAGAGTAAAGCGGGTACCTGCGGGTATATAATGTCCAAGGAGAGTCATAGGCTTCGCATTCGATCGCGACATGAGTGGGATCGTGGGATAGAGCCGCAAGGATTCATTGCACACGCCGTTCAACAGAGGAGCTGCCTCTAGAGCTGTAGAGAGTTCCGTGTCGCTCAGATCCTGAGTCGATGAGGCTATTACGGAACGAATCTCCTCGCGAAGCGCTTTCTGGATCTCCGGGTGTCGCGCAAGTAAATACGAGGTCCAGCTCAGAACCGTGGCAGTAGTCTCATGTCCAGCAGCCAGGAATGTCAGGAGCTGGTCAACAATTTGCTCGTCGGAGAAATTGTTTGACCGAATGCATAATGCTAAGATGTCCTTAAGCTCTTCTGGTTCTGCGGATATGACTTGCCTCTTATCAACGAATAAGCTGATAGCAAGTATCGCGAAGACTCTTCCCGATGACTTTGTTTCGCATTACTGCCGGGATAGGAAGCCTTCTAACCAAATCTCCTGGCCCGAAAACCTGTGCCGCTATAAGAGATTAGTCTAGAACTTTCTAATATCCACGTGACCAAAAGGTACAGTAACCGCGCTTAGTAAGCGACGGTTAGTTCTAGTACATAACTCTTCACCCGACTCTTACAGCCGCGAAGAGCACTTTTCGCTCCAGACTAGGATCAAGGAGTTCCTCGTAGACTCGGACAAGCGGATCATCATTGTGTTCGAGCGTACGGAAATCGCGGCCCATGGCAGCGAGACCAATGATATCGAGCGTGACCATGGATTGCCCATTGACTAATATCCACGACCGCCGTCTTCCCATTAGGTCCGACGCTGTCGCCAATTTGTTGATCCAGAGCTCGCGTCAGCCGGAGAGACCTCTCCCAGAATAGAGGGTACAAAGCTTTGATCTGGCGAAACCCAAACAAAGGCATGAGATTCTTCCTCACAAACTTATGTCCATCCCCTTCGAGAAACAGCAGTCCATCACCAAGACTCGGTCGCAGCGCATCTCGAATTTTCGGCGGCTTTTCAAATTCATATGCTCTAGTGACTAGGACCTCCTACTCAAACGTCTGAACACAAAATCCGCGTGTCATATGCGAAACACAAGTGGGATCACTCACTTGAAGAGCCTTGGGCCCAGCAACAAGCAACAAATTTTCATGAAGCATGCCTCGATAGTGGATCAGCCCATTGTGAGGCATCTGCTTCATCCATTCCAGAAAGGTCGCTCCAGCAGGATGCTCGAATTCAGCCATTCCATGACCAAGCAGAGGAAAGCCGCCCTGTAGCACATCAGAACCATAAATTCCAATTTCAGGATACGTCGTGGAAATACCTTCGGACCAGGTAAATGCCTCAGAGGCGAAACAAAAAACGGATACACAACGACTTTCCAGGTCGCAAGACCAGCCAATTGAATTCCGAGGATGCAAAGAGCAACAAAATAGATCGAGAACTCTCCCAAGTACTCCGAGAAAAAGACAGACAACGCAGTGTATCCCAGCACCCCAGCGAACAGCAAGATCGCTGGGAGAGGAACACGGTTCTCCTGCATCATTCCCGACAGTCTTCTTCTCTTCAAACCAAAGATGTTCTTCTTCTCTCCAAACCAAAGATCGCAACAAACCGATATCCAGAAACGATTCTCCCTCAAACCACTTAAAGCAAAACCGTAAAGTCCCAGTCCCCACGCCCTTTCACTCATTGACACGACGTCGGCGACTCTCCGTAAGCACAATATATAAACCTATCTCATGCCCCTCCACCGATCCGACAGATCCGAATCTAGGCTAGGGATGACCCATGTCCGCGATCAAAGCTTCTTTCGTCCAATCCGTACAGCGATCCATACACAAAGCGCAGCATAGCACAATTTGCATAAAAGCGTCAGCGGATTGAAATATCTAGCCTGCACAATCCTCGTTTGGCCCCAAACATCCAAGAGTAAGCGATATGTGTTCCACAATCCCCCAACGTCCAGCTTTATTCTTGTTCAGCAAGGCTTCGTGTCTCTCCACCAGTGTTGCGGCACACGCACCACGCAGCTTGGCCAAGGTCAGCAAGACGAGATTCCAATCCACAACGACCAATCATCACTCAATACTGCGTCCACAACACATTCACAAAACCAACTTGGAAAAAAGAATTCAGGAAAAAAAAACAAAGAAACGAAAAGACACTCTCAATCCCAACCTCCCCAAAATTCCATTAATGAACCTCCTAATCATTCTCTCCTACTTACAACCAACCCCACGAATCATCGCTACCCATCACGAAAACTTCCCCCGAACCGCTCAAAAAAACGCATCCAAAGAATCGGTTCCAATCATTCCGTCCAAAAGAAAGAACAATCAATCATAAACAAACACTCGCAACCCATCCTCATCGTCATCATCATCGATCCATCATCATCAACAATCATCTCGTACGAGGCTCTGAAAGAACCGAAAGCGAGAAACCAGAGAATTCCCAATTCCTCAAGCGACGGCGCCTCCACCAAAGAGCGAAAAAAAAAGATCGGCCGACTTTCATCACTTCGCAAAATACCCCACGGCACTACCCCCGGATTCCGCGCCGCTCTCACAAGCAGCAGTAGGACAATCCGTTCCGAGTCCACTATCGCTCGGGGGAGCATAAAATCGCTTGAGGTCCTTCTCATTCATCTCGCCCATGACCTCCTGCACCGCAGCTTCGATTTCCGACGCCGTGGCCTCGAGAGGGGAAACGCTGCTGACTTCCGACTGGCCTTCGGGGACGGTGCTCAAGCTGGAGCGCGGGAGGGTCGAGAGGTCCGAAGGGTTGATGGCGCCGAGTTGGGCATCGTGTTCGAGGGGAGTCATGCCCAGTTGGCCGTTC
>ANSM01001004.1:0-26017 GCA_000347735.1 Cercospora canescens BHU | reverse complement strand
GCCTCGTTGCCGGCCTTGGCCGAGTGCAGGCTACGGTCGTCGCCAACGCTGGTAGGAGGCGTCGACGCGGGAGGCTGCTCGGAGATATCATCCACATCCATGGCGGTGGCCGAGACGTCGATGTTGGACAGAGCGGAGTCAGAGGAGGACAATGTACGCGTCAAAGCCTTCCGCCGGGGCGTCATGGTGCTGGCGGGTGGTGTGACGGGTCAATGTCGTTGTCTGACTGACCAACGACGCGACGTGTCGACGCGAGACGAGGTGGGGAACGAGGAGCTCCGAGACGCCGTCGTGTTCGTGACGCAGCCCGCTGAGTAGAATGCAACGACAATGTCGGCGCGGTGGAGGAGACGACGAGCTCAAGGTATTCACCAGCGGAACATTGGGGAGGGGCGGTGGTGGTGTTGTTGTGGCAGGCGAGAGAGAGGGATGTTTGAGCCAAGAGCCGGGCGAGAGATTCATGTCAAAGCAACAGTACCCAGAGCTTCCCACGAACCAATCAACGCCAGCCCACTCATTGTCCACTACTGCTCTTTGTCAGTGCACCAACATTCCTGTGACATGCCCCGGGGATGGCTCTTGCATAGAGCATCGCACATCATGTGGTATCCTCATGCTGTCTCATCACGCTGTATTATCGAGCTCGTTCACACGGAGTCGAATGCAACCTCTCGTCTTGATAACTCTCTTGGACGGAGCATCACTGGTTAGGCTCGCTGTACCACCCCAACAG
The DNA here is from genome assembly GCA_000347735.1 of Cercospora canescens BHU. NCBI lineage: Eukaryota > Fungi > Ascomycota > Dothideomycetes > Mycosphaerellales > Mycosphaerellaceae > Cercospora > Cercospora canescens. Next base: position 25,284 of record ANSM01001004.1, on the reverse strand, counting down.
CCTCCGCCGCCGACGGGAATTCGTCCCTCTTGCAGATGTCCGTCGATTCATCCTAACGCCTATTGGAATATAACAAAGCTCGTCCTTACGAAGCTTCATCCTCGGTAGAGTGGTATATAAAGTTATGGGATATACGTGCCGCCCAGGCTACAGTGCACAAAGTACGCTCGGGTAGATCGATCCGGGCGTCTCCTTTTCGTCGGGGCACTTTTGTTGACATGGCATTTATAGGGGGAGTCGAATCATGTATATACTTCGATGGAGAATAGCGCGACAGTCGGGAACTTCAAGTCGAAATGCCTCTTATACGTTCCCTGGAATAAATCACACAGTCAGTCGCCACATCGAAAGCGGCACAGTCTCCCGTGTCGGCTTGTTTCTGCCCTGAACGATTATGGAATGGTATCTGCAAGCGACGGTTCAACTTCGAGTCTCCATGTCTCGAGGCATAGCTGGAGTGAGGAATTAGGTTGCGTTTCCGACCTTTTACGGTATACACACCGGGAATGATGTCGATGAAGCCCGTGATGGACTCAGGGACAAAATGTCGCCGTTGCAGTCTAGTGGACTTGAGCGAGTGAATGTCGTGGGCCGATGACGCACACCAAATTGGCACATGGACAAGGCACAACCATCTTCTCACAAATTCCGCGCCCACACTGTGCGGCTATCATAATCAGTAGCCTGGGCAACCTTGACTGCCTCCATGGTCTATTGAACGGTTGCCGTGGTTGGTGGAGGGTGGGTCCTAGACTGGGAAACAGGAGGTAGAGAACTGCTGGAGCAGAGTTCTATTCTGAGCGCACAATGCAGAATTTGGGCATTTATTCTGCTTGAAGGGAAGTGACAAGTGCGGCGCCTTACTATTGCCATCTGTCAGTACTACCACCAGCGAGGATTTAGTGTGATGCTGCCATCGACAACTACTGGGGGCAATGCCACCGCAGAATCACGCATCCGATGAATTCAAATTGGCTGCGAGGAGGGTTTTCAGCAGATTCACGAATTGTAGAAGCATATAGCGGCCCTCCACGCAGAACCCGCGACGCTGAAACTTCATAATCAACATTGGAGAAGTCAAGACTCAAACGACCTCTCGACAGCCGAGCCTCTTAGTAGCCGACCAAGCATGAGTAGGACGACGAGACATTCGAGAAACCACTCCCATACATCCCCTCAGAATCCCTGGAAATTGCCCCCAATTTTCACCGGCATCAAAAGCGACGATCTGAATGGAGGATGGTAACACCATATGCTGGAATGAGAAAGAATGCAGCGGCGTCCTTGGCAACCATGGCGACCACTGCATCTATAATTTTCTGCTAGCCCAACCAGAGGAGCTCACAATTGGTGTTCGTCTTCTATGTCGAGACGATTCGGGCAAATTTCAAGCCACAACGCTGTATAGAAGTTCGACGGGCGTCAAGACTTCGAAGCACGAGTGAGAGTAGTGGGTCTCTCCACATGATATCTTTGGGGAACGCAGATATTTCATCTAAGAAACAGCTGTTAGGACCAACGTTGGCATCGACGCGCAAAATTGAAAGAGACTCTTGTCATTGTTGAAGGAGATACTCCACAGCTATTCACGCAATCCGGTGCCCCTGCCGTAGAGCACACAACATTCATTGTCTACGACGATTCACTTGTGGCACACAATCACCACTTCAGGTAGTGAATCGACAAATGAAGCCACTTATCTTGATCTCTTTGCTTCCAAATTCTGACCATCTGTGATCGAGTCCATCAAGCCTCAGCTACAATCCTTCACATCTTCGACTCCAGCCAACTTTCAGTGCAAATCACCAGATATTGAGAACACCGGCGCAACTACTCGGATCAGCCGCAAAGAACGAATAACGAGCTGCAGAAACGCCACAGCGCAAGATCTCACCGGAAATGAAACTGGCCAACATCATACAAATTTCTCTCTTCCTTTCGGGGGTGGGAAATGCCCTTAGGCTTGTCGTTGAGGAGAGACTGATATCCGTGAAGCACTCATGCGACGAGATTGAGGATCAGCCATGGAGAACACCAGCTGTGCGCCGTGATGGGCAAAGCTCTCGTCGTTCGAGTAGTTGGTCAGATTGCGATTGGTATTAGGAAAAATGCACCGTGAACAAAGCAGTCTTGCTGCATCTTGACTTGATGTCTCAAAATCGACAATTTAGAAGAAAGAGTGGTCGCTTGCACCAAGCTTAGATCTGCTTGCGGCGTTTGAAGTGTGGGCTGTTGGGTTTCCAAAAAGGAGACGAGACCAAATAGACTGAATCAATGGAATGCTCAAAGAGCCACGTTGCTTGCTTGAGTGATCGGCTAGAAAGCAAACTGTATTTCGAATTGTTCCATTCATATAGATGATCTTTTAATGAACGCTTCTAAATGGCTTGATGCGTGCTGATCTTTCCCTCGGTTTCCTACCCGTTATACGTCAACATACCTTCCTTACTTCCACCTTGAATCTGCATGCCTTGGAATACATACGTATATTGAAAGCGTCTTGAAATGCATTGATATATGATGACGGACCATGACCTTGGCGGGAATAAGTCAACGCTAGTGCCCCACTTTCACATGACAGCACGTCACGCTTCTGCAGGAATGACTCCACACCTTGAGTGAACAGCACCTGCGACTTCACTAGTGCTCCGAACCTGCTCATCACAACTCAACTTGTACGGAAGGGAAAACCGCTTTGTTTCTCATCTTTGACTTCAGCATTCAACTTCTGCGACACTTGCGAAAAACTTTTTACAAAAGCTTTCTCGACCTCGAGCCACGACAAGCCAGACCACTCGACGATCACAACTACTACAGGCAATCAGAATATCGCAAGAATGTCTTCCGCAGAAGTTGTTACGACCATTGACGAGAAGAGCGTTGGCCTTAAGAAGATTGCGAGCGGTAAAGTTCGCGAAATATTTGAGGTCGACGAGCAGACTTTGCTTTTTGTCGCGACAGATCGTATCTCGGCATACGATGTAATCTTGAGCAATGTGAGTTTTTCAGACATGCTATCAATTCATTCGTATCAGATGCTGACTTTTGCGCAGGGCGTGCCGAACAAAGGTGCACTTCTCACGCAACTCTCTGCGCACTGGTTTGCCCTGATCAACAATCAATTCCCGGAGCTCAAGACCCACTTGAAGTCAACTCAACTTCCGAAATCTGTACCTTCAATTTTCGGCCCACAGCTTGAAAAGCGAAGCATGCAGGTGAAGCGTGTCCCTGTCATTCCGCTCGAGTCCATCGTCCGAGGCTACATCACTGGCAGCGCCTGGGCCGAGTACAAAAAGTCCGGTACTGTGCACGGTATGCCTGCACCTGCCGGCCTACAGGAGAGCCAGAAGCTCGACAAACCTCTGTGGACACCAAGCACGAAAGCTGAGCAGGGCGAGCACGATGAGAATATCTCCAAGCAAAAAGCCATCGAAATCGTTGGCGGGGAGGTCGCCAAGAAAGTTGAGGAGGCGAGTCTGAAGATCTACGAGATGGTACATGAGACTTTATTGCCTTCTGACAGCTACATAATGATATGCTAATAGCGTGATCCGCAGGCTCGAGATTACGCCGAGGCGCGCGGCATCATTATCGCCGACACCAAGTTCGAATTTGGCCTTGACCCCGAGACCAAAGATATTGTCCTCATCGACGAGGTACTTACGCCAGATAGCTCACGTTTCTGGCCCAAGGACAAGTATGAAGTCGGGAAAGGCCAGTCGAGCTACGACAAGCAGTACCTTCGTGACTGGCTCACCAGCTCTGGCTTGAAGGGCAAAGATGGCGTGAGTATGACGGAGGAGGTTTGCAAGGAGACTGCGAGCAAGTACCGCGAGGCGTATGAGAAGATCACGGGACAGCGGTGGCAGTAGAGGCAAGTCAGATCCGAGGTCACGCGACCTTGATATGAAGCTGCTAGGCTTCACTGGAATTGAGGGTTTCTCTGGGCGAATACCTAGAGATCGAAGCCCAGGCTGCGGTGGCCACGTCTGTAAATTGCCTACACGAAGCATCGTCACATCTACAATCTTGATTGCCTCGCGCTTCCGATTGAGAACCACGATCTGCTACGCGGTCGAGGAGGTAACAGCTGCTCAAGCTCGCGGGTATTCAGATATGACAAATCGCCCCGGACCTTGTTGAGATCAGTGATACCACAGAGGCGCATTGCAGTCTCGATCTCGTCTTGCAAGACTGTGTAGAAGCGTAAATTAGTGCATGAGTACGATGATGTAGCGGCAAGAGACACTTACTGGAAGCAGCATGCTCAACCCCCTCCTTGTCGTACAACACGGCGCACTGGAATGGCCTGCCCACCCCCACACCTCTCGCACCAATGCAGATTGCCTTGACTACATCACTTCCTCTTCGTACTCCTCCGTCGACGAAGACCTCCATCTGCTCGAATACTTCTGGACAATCCCTCTTCAGTTCTAACAGAATGAGGACCGTTCCTGGTGAGTTGTCCAGTGCCCTTCCCCCATGATTCGATACAACAATGCCCGCACAGCCCATCTCCAATGCTTTCTTCGCGTCAGCCGCAGATTGAATCCCTTTCACCACAATTGGCTTCAAAGTGAACTTGCGAATCCACGGGATATCTTCCCAAGATAGCGCCCAATCAATAAAACTTCCCGTCGTCCTCGCTAGACCGCCGCCCTTCTTATCCGTCCCGGACTTCGCTCCATTCGCGTAAATAGACGTCACTTCTGACACCAGCAACCTCTCATCCGCTTCTCTCTTACTCACAACCGCCAAATCAACTGTGACAAAGATCACCTTGATCTGATTCAACTTGTCCACTTTCTTGAGCGTCGCCTCCGTCTTATGTCGCTGTCGATCAACGTACAGCTGAAAAAAGTATGGGTAATCTTTGGGAACACTTGCCAGGATGTCCTCGATGCTCATGCTCGCGGTAGTACTCATACAATGCACGATCCCGCTCGCCGCGGCTCCGGCTCCCAATGCGGCTTCCCCTTCGGGACCTGCTGTCTTCGCGATCCCCATGGGACAGATCCACACTGGCATACTGACTTCACAACCTAGCATGGTGGTCTTCGTATTGATATCTCGAACGTTCCGCATCACACGAGGCCGGAACCAGAGTTTCCCCCACCAGGATTTGTTCGCATTTAAACTGAGCAGATCATTCGAGGCGCCCCAGATGTAAGCCCAGGCTTTCTTGGATCCCGCCTTCTCGAAAGCGCGCTCGAAATCATCGAGGTTGATGAGGGTTGATAGAGGAGGCCTCTCGTTAGGATCTAAGGGTTTGGCAGTCGTTTCCTCTTTTTGGGTTTGGGTCCAGCTTTCTGTGATGCTCCTTTCATCCAAGTCGCCGAGCTTGACCGAATCAGGGAGCTCGGATTCGATGAGTTTAGCGCTGTGGTATTGGTTGTAAGTTTCGGTGCCGTCTTTGCCTGCGTATTTCCAGATCATTTCTGGTCCGCCAGGGTGTTCGGGAGCGAACTGTTATTTCCATGTTAGCGAGGCACCACTTTGATCTCTGGTGTGATGTACTGCAGTTTACCTTTGATAAATCATATACTTTGCCATTGACTACAACCCAGCAGTCCTCCGCTGAGGAATGTTTGGTTATTTCTGCCACGGAGACCTTGTCGCCTCTGCCCATGTTTATCGCCGAAGTAGTACTCTCTTGGCTCAACTTATTCCTGCTTAATGTTTCGGATCCACTTGATCCCTTTGGTTATGAGCGATATGCCGTGGTATACGATCTCAGCACCAATTGCCGAAGAATGATTGGCCTCACAACCCTGGTCTCAATGAGGACGTGCTCGTCTCGGGCGCTTTCCCCAGTTCCCCGCCACACTCTTCGCCCGACTGCCGAAATGAGGAGCCGAGAAGTGCAGAGTTGCTTCAGGCATGATTGTGCGAACATTATGGTACATTGGGACTGTCTTGGTGCTCTTTCGTTGTGCCCTCCCAGCTTTCCGTCTGTACGTACAGCAAGTCAAACGTCAACTGTGACTCCGTTGTCAAGAGATCAGCCTTCCCGAATGTGCAGAAGGTTGCCCAAAGCCGAGCTTCCAGCGCAAGCAAAATGGAAAGTGAGCCGGCGGATATTGAGTCACAACTTCAAAACCGTTTGCCCTTCATTGTGTATGAGTGTCCGTACATTCGTGTCTCCGATATCTGCGGCCGGTTCGAGTACTTTGGCATCCCGTCAGGTATAAGGAGAAGAAAGTACAGACAACAGAGAACCGAGACTGTGACTTTCCGCTTCGCTGCCCGTGGGTTGCCGAACTAATACGATGCGGGAGCACGCAGCCTGCTCACGCGGCAGGTTGGAGTAGGCAGAGAAATTCTGCTTGAAACATGAGCTAGAAAGCGATAATGCGAAGAATGGAATGGACGAGAAATTGGTGTAATTGCATTTGCATTTGCACGCTACTATATCAACGGTCCGGTCTAAGCCGTTGGACGACTTTTGATCCTTCACACAAACTGCGCGACGATCTGCTCGAGCTCCTCTGGTGTCTTCTCCTTGATTCCCACAAGCTCATTGTCGTTCTTGGCGCTCCAATTGTTGCCGTACGGCGTACTGAGCGCGGACAAGGTAATGAAATCGAGGAAAGTCGGAAGCTCCGCCGTGCCGTCCTTGATCTTTGTCCAAGCATCCTTCTCGATCTGTTCAGTGGCGGCTTCGACACGTTGGATAAGCTTTCCTTTCTTCTCTGCGATCGCAATTAGCTCATTCTGGCTGACAGCAGCACTTTGAATGTAGACAGCGCGGTTCTTGAATTGATCCGGGTTCTGGAGAATGGCGGCCGTGGCCTTTCCCACGTCTTCGAGTGTAGTCGTGCTGTGCTTGTCGTTACCGCCATCGATCACTCGGGTTGGGCCATTCAGATTGACGTTGAACCCTGCGCCAATGCCCCAGTCCAGGAAAAGGCCGTTGACCACGAAAGCATAGCTGATCTTATCTTGCTTGCTCTTCAGGTATTCTTGTGTCTTCACCTTGCCAGCAAAGACGGGGAGACCAGCAATCTTGGCGCTGCCGGCAATATCCGACCCGAATTCGGATGGCAGGAAGAACTTCACTCCGGCATCGATTGCGGCATCGATCAGGGGTGGCTGCCCATCGTGATTTGGTAGCAGACTGACGACAGCGTCTTGTCCGTTAAGAGCATCGGCGAGCGATTGGCTGCTGTAGTCGGTTTTGACTGTCTTGACGGAGGATGGAAGTTTGTCGGTCTTGCCGCTCTTGGAAAGGACCGTAACAGTGAAGCCAGCATTGACCAGAGCCTTCACGACGGTCGGCCCAAGGTTGCCAGTAGATCCAGCGACAGTGATGTTCTGGAGCCCCATTTTGATGTTTGGCAGATGTGTGGGTTTATCGTTGCGAATGCGACGGAGAAGGGCTGCTGCTGTCGTGTCAAATAATGCTTCTGCTGTTGCTAATGCCCGCATCGAAGCTCCATGATCGCCCTTTATATTTCTGAGTGCTTCGCAAGGCACCCGGATGTCGTGCGATGCCGAGAATCTGTCATGTGCATACTACACCCTGGTGAAGTGCCGGCAGACGAGATTTCGTGTAAGCATCGGATATATCTCAAGAAACTCGCGCTCTGATTGGTTGGCAACATTCCGCTGTGCTGACTACGTGCAGTTATGTCCGGACGACTTTGAATGCTTGGCGTCATCGCGAGTTTGATGCGCGACGTAGGGTCTCCAGTGAATGACGCGCGTGCAACGTGGGCGAAGTGACTAGCATATCGGGACTCCAGATCTGTTAACATTATGGGTAACCGGCCCAGCTTGAATTCGGCGCTTGTGAGGCCGAGCTTGGAAACACCTTGGGGCGTTACTTGCGTCGAAATCCCCGTAGGATCTCTCTGCGACTGATGGTGCTAGATGATGCGGTCTCCCTTTGTTGGTTACATAAGGTCGAGGCTATGCGTAAATCCCGGTGCGAAGTCTGCTTCTGATGGCGTGATCCTTCACGCGCACGCGATGTGCAAGATAGCTCCAAGCCAGCGTGCAGGCGTGCAGCATGCTTTGTTCTAACACCACAACCGTGAACCGTACCAAGATTTGTTGCCGCGTCGAGAAGGAGTGCCTCGATATCAGAGAGGTCATCTGGCTGTCAAGAGCTGCAGAGGGCTAACTGTGGGGCATCGATATCTACTAGGGTCGAGCATTCGAGCTACGCAACCGGCCATAGGGACTCGGAGTCAAGGCTGACCATTCGAGCTGTATTCTGCAGCGGAGTGAATCGAGGTAGAACATTTGAGAAGCCGAGCTATATGACGTGCCAAAGGATTTTGACGCCGTAGAGAAGTGGATCGTGGACTGGTACACAGTGGTCTTATGTGCTTGGCATTGACCAGTTAGAGGTAGAATTCCAGGTGCACGCGTTTGCTCATCCGACTGACGAAGCTTGAGCAGATTGCACGATGACCTACTTCGTCTTCATCGCTTCGATCGAAAGCAGTCCCTTGCGGCGTCTTGCGCGTGCTTCCGAGTAGCTCACTACTGCGGTGTAGGTTCGCCGGTATCTGCGCATTGTGAATTGAGGTACCCATATGCCACATGTGCAGGCCGCCCGACGCAAGAAAGCTTTGATCGATTCCGCCGTGTCGCAAACGGCCGACTTTGTTGCTCGATGAGCCCGCGCCCAGGAGCAGGTCAATCAGCCGAAGCACGAGCGCAGTTTCAGGCGCGTGTGGAGTGGTACTGATTCATCGCCGCTTGCAATTTTGGCCAGAAATCTCGGTTGACGACGGAGTCGACAAACTCAGTCCATTTGGTGATCTTCTGGCCGCTTTGATCAAAGTCCAGTGTCCACATGTACTCGTTGACGTATCTGCTCGCGATCAGTCCTTGCAGAAAAAGACTTGGGAGCGCCAGACAGTCACATACTCGCCTGCAAGCGTATCGGCTCGAGCAGTGGAATAGATGCATAGTCGGCGTGCTTCTTTGTCTTCCACCATGTCATGTACCAGAAGGGTGAAATTGTGAAAGATGGGTTTCAGCGCTTGGAGCGAACCGCGATACTCATCGTTGGTCTGCGCTTTGTGGCCGAGCGCGGCTGGCAAGATGTGTCTGAGGCAGTCTTGATGGCGATAAGATATGATGGCATCAACATCCATCTGGTTGAAAGCCTCGACCATGGCCTCGGCCGTCAGACGCTGTGGGGACTTGGTCATGGCTGGAGCTGGTCGACTGTGCGCGAGAGATTCATGCCATCATCAATCGCGCTACTTCTCTGCACTGCTTTTCATACTCACTGCAGATCGTCTCGCATCCCCTGGGAAAGCTTCGTATTGTCTTGGAGACATCGAAAGGAGGACGACGCATCGTCACACCACCGACGATCCCCGCTAGAGGAAAAGCAAAAGCTGCCCGGAGCACCGTTGAGAGAGGGCGCTCCAAGCTTGGCCGGCGTAATCTCCGAGGCAGATGACGAGCAGGATCTGGAATACACTGCAGTCTGTAAAATACTGCAGGATCGACCGAGGGGGCGACACCGAGAGTCATGCCTGGCAAGACGTTCGTCGTATTAGGGTCTGGCCCAGGTATCGGGGTCGCAGTTGCGCAGGCCTTCTCCGTGCGGGGCTTCACGCACATCGCGCTGGTCTCGCGCAATGCGGAGCGCTTGAAGGAAGACCAAGACAAAGTCCTGGACAGCATTCAAGAACGAGGCTACAGCTGCCAGGTCAAAACATGGGCCTGCGACCTTTCGGACCTCGAGGCTCTGAAGAAGACGCTGGGAGAGATTGAAGGGTACGGGGAGCTCGAATGCGTTCTGTTCAACGCGGCGAGAGTCGCAGGCAAGCCGCCACTGGAGGAGGACGTCACAGCCATTGAGCAGGATTTCCGCGTAGGTCATGTCGTGGGCATTGGGCAGGTCGGGCCAAGGACTGACGATGCACAGCTGACGAATCTCGCCCTGTACGAGACGGCATCATGGGCCATTCCCAAGTTGCAATGCGTCCAGGCTGAAGACCGCTCGCCGTCCTTTTTTGTGACGTCGACGACGCTGCTCTGGAAAGAGCCCGTGTACGATCTGGTGTCGCTGTCCATGGCGAAGTCGGCACAGCGCGCTCTCGTACTGTCGTTGCACCACAAGTACGGCAAAGACGTGCACGTGGCATTACTCAGTGTGGGCGGGGCGGTGTCGGCTGATGCGAAAAACCTGAGCCCAGAAAACATCGCCAACAAGGCGTGGCTGCTCTACAAGCAACCTAGGGACAAATGGGAGAGGGAGCAGGCCATTGACGGGTAGTGCCATCCTCTGTCTGCGTGTTCAGCAGCGTCAGTGGAGCATGAACCGGCGATATGTATTGCAACTATGGATGGTGCCAGCAAGCAGGTACAGATGGAAACGTGCAGTGTCTTCTATGTTTGAGAAGGTGAAGTCTCTCTTTGTCCCTATGTAGTAGCGAAGAGTGAATCTTCGAGAAGCCGGGATCCCGCGTGTTCAACGCTCCAGGAAGTGTGAGAAGCATGACGGCAGTTATCCTGCCCGCGTGGTGCAATGTTGGCTTGTAACAGGCAAACTGTGTTTGAACAGCGCAAACCGCAAACGTGGCGCGTTCCTGCAGACACGGCTGGTCTGGTCCGTTGTCGAGTGCCACATGGGTCATCATGCAGATGGCGAGTCTGTACTACTCAACTCCCAACGACACCTTCTCTCAGCCTTCGACACCACACCGTCCGGCAATAAACCACGCCGTGCTTGCTTGCGATTGCAGCGAGACCGGAGCGCAATCTGCTTGTCTGCGAGCAATCACAGAGGGGAGCATCACCGCTCCGTCCCACTACCACAAGCACCTCTCGTCACGCACCTCGCTCAAAAAACGCCTCCGTTCCACGATAGCGATGCACTTGTTCTCACCGCACATGCAAGCGCGCGTTGCGTGGAGGTGAACCGGGATCTGGAGCTGGAATGCCGCGACATGGTGGACTCCCCGCAGTGTCGACCTGCTTAGCGGAAGCGCGATGGAACAACGACGGACTTCGACCTGCGCATGGGCATCAGTCCGGAAGACGGCTCGTGGCTGGGCAACCGTCTTGCGATTGCGATTGCGTGTAGGGACGACTTGGCCGTGGGATATGAATACTGTACCAGCACAGCGCAGCACAGCGCACCTGTTGCTCAACATGGCGAGCAACCAGCCACACGGCCGAATGCACCATGTCATATCTGATTATCCCGCCCAATCTTTGCGTCCGGCGGCGGCTGTGCGGCAAGCTTCCCAAGCAAAAACCTTGACCGTGCGGCGCCGTACATCTGCGTGCTTAACGGTCTTGGCCGATCGATCTTGCACCAGAAGGGCAGCTCTCCAAGCTCTCCAGCGTTCCTGGCTCCACCCTCGTGCATGAAAACGTCACCCCACACGAGTAATATCTTCATCCTGAGCACTGTCGGACCATGTCCTACGTCTTACCCGAAGAAGCAGGTGAATATGCGATCCCTGGCGCGCATGCTGGTTGCCTGCCCTACGTGCCTGACCCAGGTTCGACGATAAATACTCCAGCGTGATTCCGCACCAACTCTCCCCATCCATGTCTCTCGCGCTCTGAGCGAACTATCTTTTCGCTGCTCCGGCTCTCGACCAGCCACTCCCTGAAGAGATATCCATCCTCCCATCTGCCGCACGCAGACTTCCTGGTCCCATTCCCACAGGAAGAGATCGGCACCCTCCCCGCGGCGTCGGTGAGACGTTCTCTTGATACCATGCTGGGACAGTCATTGCTTTCCACACTGGGGCTGTTGGCCGCGTCCGCCTCTCTTGCATCGGCATCGTTGGGCAAGGAATTCCACGCCCATTCGAAATGGCAGAACGTGAAGCGCCAGTACTTCCCTGCCAACGCAACTGACGTGAAGTCATTCACAACGCCCACCAACGTCACAATCCGATACAAAGAGCCAGGAAAGGAAGGCGTCTGTGAGACAACGCCGGGCGTCAACAGCTATTCGGGCTACATCGACATTGCACCCAACGTACATGTATTCTTCTGGTTTTTCGAGTCGAGGAGAGACCCCGCGAACGATGACTTGACTTTGTGGCTCAATGGAGGGCCTGGCAGTGATTCGCTGATCGGTCTCTTCGAGGAACTCGGGCCCTGCCGAATCACCGAGAATTTGACTTCGGTACTCAACCCGTACAGCTGGAACGAGGTTTCCAACATGCTGTTCCTCAGCCAGCCGGTCGGTGTCAGTTTCTCCAACCAAGGAGAGGAGCAAGGCACATTCGCCAACTACACCGGCACCTTCCTCAACAGCACCGAGCTCGGTGGTGTCTACAATGCTACCGGCACCTATCCCATCCTCGATCCCATCCGAGAAGGCGAGATCGATACCACCGATCTTGCTGCGATTGGCGCATGGCATGTCTTCCAAGGTTTCCTGAGTGCTTTGCCATGCTTCGCCAACGTCAAATCCTCCCAGCCAAAGAACTTCAACCTCTGGACTGAGTCTTATGGCGGGCACTATGGTCCATCTTTCTTCCGCTACTTCTCTGAACAGAATGACAAGATCGGCAACGGTACCATGCCGGGGTACCACTTGAACTTCAGGAGTCTAGGTCTCATCAATGCGATCATATCGGAGCAGATTCAAATCGATTATTATCCCGAGTTTGCTGTGAATAACACGTATGGCATCCAAGTGTACAACAGCTCTGTTTACGATTACGCGAAGTTCGCGACCAACATGATCAATGGCTGCAGAGATCAGATTGATGGCTGCGTAGCAGCTGCCCAAGGCATTCCTGGTGGCCTCGTCAATGGGAAAATCACCTATGCCGCCACTTCCCAGCCTGCAGTCGCTGCGATCTGCGCAGAAGCTGGGAACATGTGCAGAGACAACGTCGAAGGTTTGTACTATTCTTACGGCGACAGAGGAACCTACGACGTGTAAGCGCGAACGCGGATATTTGTCGTAGCCATTCACTGATTGTTTGCAGCCGTCATCCCAGTGATGATCCTACACCAGAGTCGTATTTCGGAGACTACTTGAACCAGGCAAAGATTCAAAACGCTATTGGCGTCAGCCTCAACTACACAACCAGCAACACTGATATTTACTACCAGTAAGCAACTTCGAATGACTTGTGTTTTTTTGACACACGCACTAACGCAAGCCACCAGATTTCAATCGACGGGCGATTTCATCTACCCCAACTTTCTCGAGGATCTGGAAGAGATTTTGAATAGCGGCGTGCGAGTAGCGCTGATGTATGGAGATGCTGGTGAGTTGGAACACAGTTTCATTTTGAGATCTACGTCATTGAATCTAGCCTACAGACTACATCTGCAACTGGTTCGGCGGCGAAGCCGTCAGCAAAGAGATCAACTACACATATACCAAAGAGTTCAACGCCGCAGGCTACGAGCCATTCGTTTGGGGACCCGGTCAAGTCCAAGCAGGCGAGACTCGGGAATATGGAAACTTCAGTTTCACTCGCATGTACGAAGCTGGGCATGAGATCCCCTACTACCAACCCGGGCCATCTCTCGCCATGTTTGAGCGCGTCATCAGCGGTCTTGCTATGGCAGACGGTGCGGAACCCGTGACCGCGAATTTGACGACCACGGGTGGCGCGAACACCACCCATACCGCGGATCCGGCGAACTATTCTTTGCCTCCAACGGCGTCTGCGGACCTCGCGGCGTACGGTTCCAGCTTGATCGCGAGCTACGCGTCTTTGGATAATGCGCCGCCGCCAACGGCTGTAGCAAGGATGCTTCACGTCTGAGTGCTGGAGCAGGATTTTGGTGGGGAACACATGGCATTGGACAGTAATGCGCTAGTGCGCACAGAATTGTAATGAGTGTGCATCACGATATATGACTGATGAAAAGATGCGTGGAAGCGCCAGAAACTGAGTGTCATCATAATTTGGTCGTCATTCGTCTCCATCGTGTATCATTCTATCTGCGATCAACCCCACTGACTCATATCAGCTTCGTGCCTCCATTTCTCCGGATCAAGACTGCCCATAGCACGCCCAAGACGCATGCGCCTGTCAACAAGGTCATTCCTGCGAACAGCTGTAGTCCCAGGTAATTCGTGTCTCCACCCCGAGCGGATGCCTTCGCCAGCGCGGCGGCAATTGGGGGGCCAATCAAACTCGCAATACTGCCGAAACCCTGCGCCATGCCGAGTCGGGCCCCGAAAACTTTGGGGTCTGGACAGACGACAGGAAATATACTGGGAGGCAGGGGGATCAAAGCTCCGGAGAAGAAGCCGTATAGCGCCGCTACTGCGATGAAAGCTCCTGTTTCTTTGGCGGCGAGCCATGCGATAGCAACAATGCCACTAGAGACGACGCAGCAGGTCCAAGGGATCATTCCCCCAAAGTGGGAGGCTGAATAGCCAGCGAGTAATCGTCCAGCGATGCTGGTTGCCTGCGCGATCATGGCGATGTAGAGGGAATTTTGTTGACTGATCATCAGGACAAGCCGTCCGTAGGATGGAATGAAGACGAACGGTACCTGCATCATGTCAGGACAAAGTCGATACGTTGTATCGTCGAGAGGTGCCACTCACCATGTAACCTAGAAAGATGAAGAAATTGGCGAAGCTGTACAGCCAGAAAGGTGCGTCAATGAGTGCGCCGCGATCGAACAATTTTCTGGGCTGCCCAGAAGCCAGATCACCAAGATTCGAGACACCCCAGAGCAGCAAAGGGAACGAGATGAGGTACGTCCCGAGCATGACAAATCCGATCGTCCGGACTGTCCAGCCGAACGACACTCTCTCGATCATTTGTGAGAAAATGAGGGTATAGATGATGCCACCGACGGGAGCGCCACATGTGGTGATTCCCATGGCCACCGCGCGCCGCTTCTTAAACGATCGGCTGACAAGTGCGAGGCCCGGAAGGTAGAGCAGGCCATTCGCCAGGCCCTGCAGCACTCCTTGCGTGAGCATGAGTTGCCAGTACTGGGTGCTGACACTGGTGAGGAACACGCTCAGCGTTTGGCCCAGACCTCCCACAATGAGCATCGTCTGAAACCATCCCAAGTCAAACAGTGGACCAGACAGCACCCCAAGAAGGATAAGCAGGAAAATTGCAACAGTGCCGATCCATGAGATTGATGATGCAGACTCTTCCGGAATGTATGTCAATTCGTAGTACGATTGGAAAGATCCAAACGCGAACGACATTCCCCAGAGATTGCCAAAGACAAGGAAAGAACCCGCGACCTGCAGCCAAGCGCGGGCACCACCATCTATGGTATGCACGCTGGGAGGAGGAGCGGTGACCGGGGTGGCGAGGGTCGTTGCATTTTCGGCTTCGCTCGTTGATGTGATGTTGCCGTCCTTCTCGTATCCCAGCAAGCCCTCTTGCTTCTCCACATCACTCCCAGCAGCAGACGAGGTCGCCATATCGGTGACTTGGCAGAGAACCACTCCTAGGTATGCCGAGGTCCAATAGTTCTACTTCAGGGTCCAAGAATGGCGATGGCATCACAAAGGCGGGTTACGTTCGAGGTGCGAGAAAGACGCGGGAGGCTGCGGTGAAAGAATACACTTACACAAGGCGTGGATTACATAACGGACGAACATGGCGTGCGGTTTGCATGCTGAGAGCAGAATTGTGTGCTGATCGCCAGCTGTGCGAGCGAATCGTGACACTCGTGGGCGTACTAGAAGGAGTCTAGCCCGCAAGCTGCATGAGGCGTACGTGATGGTATGCGTCCGGCAGTCGGCAAATGGGAGCTTGGCTATGGTCACAGGATGAGGAGAAGAGGCGGTAGGCGAAGCGATGTCGCTGTGCGAAGAGCGGTAATGCAATCCGCCGTGTCGTCTTGCATGATGATTGGTGAGGACTCATGGTGGACACGTTGCGTGCTCGATGGCCGGGGGATTATTTGCACATATGTACGAATGGTGCAAGCTGCATGACGCTGAGGTTTCTGTCCAAGACGGACGGACAGGAACAGACTTTCTGTGCGTGCTTGATGTTCACGTGCGAAGCTCGTGGCGACAAAAGGCTCGGCCCACATGAACCCGATTGGTGGCGGCGGGCAACGACGGTGGCTGGGCGTATGCTCTCCTTCGCATCCCACTTCGCTTGCCAACACCCACGGGCATTCAAAGTCGTCCACGATAGCATGGCTTGCGTATTGCGTTCTTGACGGCTCATGCACTGGATTACGATGCATGTTCCCACGCTTCAAATGCGCATGATGGGGGTCACCGACCGAAGCTCAAGACGAATAACTACCGTGCACAACCCTGTCGGCGCGATTCTCAGTGCAAGAGTGCTGCTTTCGACTTCATCTCGTCCTGTTGCTCCAGCATCTCCGCAGAGTGGAGATGATCAAGTCAGTCAGTCAGCCAGCTAACCGCCAGGAACGAGCACATTCAAGCCGACCATGGAGCATTGCGGGAACCGAGGTTTCCCGTCATTGCTCAGCAACAGGTTCCTGATGCAACTACACATTAATTGATTGGGTATCTGGTCGTGATCATATCCTGCCGCTCCACAATAGGAACCGATGCGACAAAAACAAGTTGAAAGCCGTGAGCAGGAGCAATGGGAAGCAATCGTACCATGGCAACCCCCGCAAAATCTGGTATATGGTGCCTGCAATAACCGCACTCAGCGTAATGGAGGACCAGCACCACGCAAGGATTCTGTAACATGGTCAGTCACGGGGCCACAAAACGTGCTTGCTCAAGACTTGCCTCATATTGCGATACTTGTTGTTCTTGTGCGCCTTGTTGTCTCCAGATGGGACCCACGCAAGAGCCCGACCGAAAAGGCGATCCTTGATGGCTGTGAGGTAGGCATAACTTTGTATAACCATGATGAATTGGACGTTGAAGCCATATCGAGCTTTACTCCAGCACCGGATCGCGATGATGCAGTACAAAATGGAAGGAACCGCAAAGGCGAGGTTGTAATATCGCACGTATTCTGGTCTCACCCACAGCATGAGAATACCCGGGACCGGGTTGAGGAAGATTGAGAGCGAGATGGCGCTGTAGTACATCATTCCTGACAAGTAGCAGATTTTCTGGATCGGGCTCAGCTTGGACCGCCAGAAATCCATGTTCGTCAGCAACGTGGTGGAACCCTGTGACTAGCTGTCAGCACGTGGTTGCATCAGGTATGCCGAACTAGGCCTCTCACCATGCACCATCTCATTTGCTGACTGAAGAACGCCCGAGGCGTATCGGGACAGATTCCGCACGCCAGACAAAGTGGCAGGTATCGTACTTTCCAGCCACGGTTGACTGCGTAGAAGCCAGTATGCACGTCTTCCGAGAATCCAATTTCCGCGGTGCCACCCACTTCTTCCAGAGCTGCTCGACGATAGACGGCGTTACTCCCAACGCAGATGGAAGCCCCAAATCTGTTTCTATTGATCTGCACCACACGATAGAACAGTTCTTGTACCGCTCCGGCGCCTTGCTCCACCCAACTCTGGTCCACTGAAGTCCGAAAGAACTGCGGAGTCTGCACAATCGCCGTGTCTGGTTTCGCCTGATGGATCGGTATGATCTCCTGCAAAAAGTCTGGACGTGGACAGAAATCGGCATCGAAAATGGCGAAGAAATCACCAGTGGTTCGCGCAAATGCCCAACGCAAATTTCCGGCTTTCTTCAGCCTCGGACGATCCTCTCGGCATATGTAATAAAATCCGTACGCCAACGCCATGACACTCACAGCCTGGGAGCCCCCGTCGTCAAGGACGTATACTCGCAGCTTGTCCTTCGGGTAGTCCAGTTGCTGGATGTGCTTGTACGTGTTCTCCAAGACCTCAATAGGTTCCTTACAGCAAGGGAGATAGATGTCGACAGCGGGAGCCGTAAGCGGATTGACGGGATAGTCTTGGAGGCGTTTCTCATGCTTCTTGATGTCGTAGTCTTTACCGCAAATACTCACTGTGTATGAGATGACGAGGTAGAGCTGGAGAAGGAAGACGACCGCACCGAACCAGTAGAAGGCATAGAAGCTGATGACGAAGAGCCACATTCCCACCGAAAGACTGAGAAAGGAGAACACACCGAATGTGTATAGGCCCAGACGATTGGTCTTGAGGTACAACGTCTTTTCAAAGTCTGTTGGTGCCGTGGGAAGAATGAGCGCCGGCACTTCCGAAGGACAGTAAGTCGATACGAAAGACTCCTTCGCGCGGCTCCAGATGCTTGCTTTGGATTCCTGGCTCTCTAGGTCCCGAGCAGGCCCCTTCTCCTTGATCTCGCTGTCTGGCCGACGCTTCTTTTGCAGTCTCTTCCCCCTGGCCTTGGTCTCGGCAGCAGGCACACCCTTCTCAATCTGCTCAATCTCGTCTTCTGGTTTTTCATGCACTTCTTCTTCGATCCCAGCACTGGTGTGTGTCACTGGCACTATAAGGTCTCGCTCCTGATCCTGCGCTCGAAACCAACTCTTGTGCTCGTCGTGAGTCACCGCTTCTGGCAACGAGGATGGTGTAGGCTGGGCAATGGAGGATGCAGCGCACGATCGCGATCGTGGCTGGGCGGTCGTGATATCTGTATCGCCATCTGCAGTGATCGATGCGACCAAAGACCGTCGGAGATTTGATGGAGTCTGCACCTGTGGCACTCGAGGAATGGGAAGACGGCCATCTTCTGGGATTGTTGCCGGTACAGACAGGTCAGCTGTGCTGTTCGCTTCTAGACCAAGTAGGCTGGTCGTCGGCCTCGTTCGGTTCGACCCAACTGGGGGTTTCCACGAAGGGAAGTAATTCGGCAGCTGTGACAGACTCGAAGGCGTTCTTGGCAACTGTCGCGCATATCAATCAGCTGGTACCATGCCTCCAAGTGTTTTGATAACTCACGGAATCTCTTGTTGGTGTCGGGCAACTGCTCGCCGCGAGAGTTGGTGGAGTTTCTCTCCCAGCGGAATCGTAGCACTGGCTTCCATCGTCACTGTAGACGGTGCTTACTGCGGCAGAGCTGTCATTGGCATGATGGTCACTGATACATCGTGTGGAACGTTGCTGGAGATCTTGAAGCTGTTCTGCTAATCGATGAATATCAACCTCGGTTTGCGACTTCTCCTTGCCCGCTGTTGGGTCGCCACCGTGCAAGTCAATGATTCGAAGCTGGTCGGCCTGAGCTCCGGAGACTGGCATACCGACAAGGAGGATTCAAGAGACGGTGTCCAAGAGCTTTGGAGCGAACGCGAAATTCGAAGGGCGCATGTGATTTGTTGAAGAAGCGGTGCGCATAGTCAAACAACACAGCTATTGCATGCGCATTGCAAGCCACAAAGGTTTTTGAACTTCCGCATGACTGCAAACTGCTTCCCGTCGCCTATGCCTTGCTATTCGCACAGATTACGACTTGGCGGAATCCGCCCCATCCGATCTTGCAGCGATACGGCTATGCACTGCGTCCCCCGGCACCATCGCAGTCACACAGCTCTTGAGATAGTATGCATTGACGACACCTCTGGTACCACATCGCAGCTGCCGCGTTGGCCGAATCTGCGAGGAGCTTGCGATATGCTTGTTTAGGTGGAAGAAAGGTTGTGCGTGGCTGCTCGATGCATGCAAGGCTTTTTCGTCCTGTGACGATTATGCATTGCGGGCATTGTCCAAGCACGTGGGACCAAAACTTGTCGCTGTTGTAGCACTGTCGGTATCGGACTTCGACGCCAAGATGATATATTTCTGCAGCCAAGCATTCAGCGCGTCGCAGCCTGATTTGCAGGCTGTACGACCGTTTCGAGTCGGTTGGATGGCCCACTCTGCTGGAAGATGCCGACCTGTGCAATTCGTGGACGCCGAGCATCAATCAAGCGCGGCCTTATCAAAGTTTCGATGTGTCCAGGCTTGATTCTCATACTGTAGCTTGGGAACGAATTCTGGAAGGCGGGACACGCATGCAAATTCGGACTTATTAAAAAAGTGCATGGTAAAACGAACGAGTAAGGGCATAACAGATGAGCACCGGATCTTGCTTGGTGTCACATGCGTTCATTCGAGGGTTTAGCGCCATTGAAGCACACCAAGCGTTCCATTCCTCCCACGTGCAGTCGTCATCATTCCAGACATCGCTTCTTCAGAAGCTCGTGGTGTCCCGGACCAACTTCTCCATGAGCATCAACCAAGAATGAAGCCTGATCAGCATGTGTGATATCACACTTTCCGCCTCGCAAACTGAGATCAATGGCGTCCTTGCCGTATGCAGGGTTGGCTGATGTATCGGTGCGACCAACGCCCCAAGGAGCAGCAATCTATCCCTTTCCCATACCTCTATTGACTCGAATGTGACAACTTTTTTTTTCAACCATAGGGAGGCTGAAACAAGGCTTGTGCACTCGCGGGACTGACACCGGGAGCAGAATTGAGATCATACACATTGCCAATGGTCCTGGAGTGGAGCGCACTCCCCAAAGTTCCTTGAAACCTGGCAGCTCGTTGTCGAGCCCGAGCTCATTTGCGCAATTCATCGTTGCGCCGTCCCGCAATCAATAGTGAAGGAACACGCGATCGCGTATTCATATCGGGCGAAGCTGGCTTGCCTTCATGACGGGCGGCCATGGAATGGTCCATGGAAGCGATTAGATTGCCAAGAAGTGCTGCAACTTGTTTCTGGATCACAAATTGGCCGAGTTGGCGGTGACGATACTAAGTTAAGACATTATTTTGCGGCGGAGATTCGGGCGCGGATGCAACCAGGTGGAGCAGCACATGCTGCGTAACATAGACGCCTTGTACCTGCATTCGGCGACCCGCTCTTCCTGCCAAGACTGCTCTAATCGCAGGCCGGCTTTCAAATGGATTATAACGCCTGTCAGCCGTTCCGCGGATCAAAGGCACACGCTGCATACCTTGGCAGCCATGTGAAAATGTTCCTGGTGTGGGACTGATCACGGGCCGAGCATTCCATCGACAAACGACCCGGACCATAGCAACGAGATTGTGCAGTCAAGCAACACACAACCAACAAACAGGCAACAACGACACGCGTCTCGCAGACGACTTCTGCATGGCATACGTGGAGGGCTGCGGAATACGTCAAAGTTTTCCGGCTGTGAGAAAATCGAAGTCCGGTAGCACAGAAGTCAGCATCCACGAGAAGGTGATGCCTTGCTCCGCTTTCGATACCTAGCACATGTTTATTGTTCGACCTGCAACACGATGACCAGGTTCATTCTCGCAGTTGCAGCTGCATTGGCCATCCGAAAGGTCGCCTCGGAAGTATCCCTTTGTGGGCAATTCGAGACGCACACAGAATGTGCGTAGCCGTTCTGATGGGGACGCAATAGCGCGTGCGGCCGTGACGCTGATCTCGCGCTGCATCTAGGGCCCTACACAAGTATGTTCGATGGGAAGAGGCAAGGGTCTGCAGGTGCTGACCAGACATCTAGTCAACAACAATGCTTGGGATAAGGACGATGGGTCGGGATCGATCTGTACATACGTGCGTGCTGAAACGATGAGCTCATGCTCTACGCTGATATCCATTTCTAGGCTTGTGAATCCTGTCGCGATGAAATCTCATTCTACACCATCTGGAACTGGACCACACAAGATCCTATTCGAGTTCATGCCTACCCACACGTGGAGCTGAGATCCGAACGGCTTCCGCTGCAACTTGGCGAACTGAGCTCGTTACAAATCGCAGCGTCCTGGTCGTTGGCTCCAGTGTCACTGGCCGATGAAACGTCACAGGACCCCACTGCAGAGCCAGTCGCGGGTGCTCTAGAGGAGAACGATGTGCAAGCAAACGTGGTACTTGATGTTTTCGCAGATGCAGATGAAGAGAAGAGCCGCACACCAGCACAGCAGACGTACGAGTTGATGGTGTGGGTGGGAGTCTTTGGCAATGCGTCCTGGCCAATAGGCATGGATGAGCCCAGAGATCCTCCGGTGACCATGAGCTTGGACGATATCGACTTGTGAGATCTTGATCATCACCTGACTTCGCGTGGTACCAGAATTGACCACTTCTCAGCACGCTCTACAATGGCTCAAATTCTCGAGGTCAACGAGTCTACTCGTGGATCGCCAACCAGACCTTGCCGACATTTGATCTCGACTTTGCGCCTCTGCTCACCTATCTGCAGAGAGAAGAGGGGATACCAGAAGACGTATACATTGGGACCGTGCAATTCGGTACCGAAACATTCTACTCTGATAGTCCGATGAACTTCTCCGTATCATCTTTCGAGGCTGAGGTCGAGCGCGGAACTCCAGCTTCGCAGAGTGTTGGCAATCTAGACAGAGCGCCGAAGTTTGGTATAGGGCAAATCTGCTTTCTTTTGCTGAGCTGTTTGCTGGTGGCATAAGCGACGATCTCATGGACTGTAAATAGAGCTGAGAATGGGACTGCGCCAATCGACAACATGACATTGTGTTACAAATGCCACCATTCTCACCTGGGAACCGTTCGTTCTAGTTCGACGCCCCGTCTGGATGCTTTTCTTGCAGGTGCACGGCCACACACTCGACTTGTGCTCTGCATGATGAGTGGGTCGTCTCAGCAAAGTATTCTGTGTGGTGCTTTCGAGTGGTGCACTAGTGGATGGCCGCCATCGCGCGTAAAAGTACCATTTGGGTGATTGCAAAAGCTGCATCCGGCCGTTCGGCATGCCGAGCTGGACTTTGGCTCGACCGGCCTCACACGACGGGTCTCCGGCGTCCGGTATCTGGATGTCTTTGTTCGCACGTAAGCGGTGCCATCACGTCACAAACGAAATCAATCACGAGGCATTCACTTCAGCAGTGTTAGTTCTGTTGCCACAAGCTGCCACTCCAAGTTAATGTCTTGTTCACTTGTCTGAGCCCCATGGCGCCAGTAGCAATTCCACGCCAAGCGCCCTCGAGTGACAATCTGGACGGGCGTGGGTCTCCTGCGGGCCGTCAGCAGCGTGGCAATCGAGCCAAGTCGCACATGAACGGCAGGCGGCGAATCGAAGGCAAAGCTTGTGCGGCCCATGTTCTCGTCACGAAAAACAAATCTTTGGCGCTTTGCTGGCGCAATCACATCTTTATGTACATGTATTCGCGCGATTAGAATCAAGCGATGCAGAGCCTGCTCATTTCATGCCACATCAACAAAGTTTCAACTGGATGAGTGGATATTCCCGGCCCAATGCCTCAATCACTGGTCCTGTGCCCGCAACTCTGCGCCCAATTCTTCAACCTAGCAGAGGCAGCCATCGCCATTCAACCATTCCTGTCTCGTCCGACCGAACGCGGTCGCATCGAACCGAATTCTCACAATGTTTCAGCAACCTTGGCACGTCAACCTTTTTGCGCTAGAGAGGATGCACCTTCGTTCAAGGGCCAGCGTTTGAAAAGCGCATCGGGGGCCGGCTTGAACACATCTATCGCAGTTGCCTAGAGCGCTGTCTCTGGCTGACGAGCAGATTCTTACAAAAGTGTTTCGGTCCATGCCGCCTGAACTTGGTCAGAGATCCTGTCCTGCTACAGATGCAGCTGAGCGTCTCGGTGAGCTGGATATCATATATTGGGTTCCTCAACAAACTCATCCAAACCAGATGCCAGTGTTCTGCCCCCCGGAGACGCTGCGATTCATGCCTTCTCTGATAATGCGGTCCTTCAACGACTGTATTCGATCCTGGTCGTTCGCAAGCTCCTCCTTTCGGGAAGACGAGGCGCCAGCATCACGAGTCTGCCAAAACTTCCACGAGCTCGGCTGCGTGGTCAACTTTTCTGGCTGTTCCCGAAGTCTCTGCACCATCAGCTCCCAGTTTCCGACCCCAGTGAGCAGACATTCCTTGCACTTTTTTCTCTCAACTTCAGCCTCAGTAGTTCTCGCCTCTGCAACGTCCGTGTTTGATAGCTGGCCATCTGCGATTGCGACTGCCTGCTTAGTCCAGCTCAGGCCCTCATCGATGTTGGAGCTGGAACTCGCAAAGAGAATTTCGCCAATGTAAAGCATGAGCTCACTCTCAGCGCACGTTGGTTGTGGTGAAGATCGAACAACCGGGATGTCCCCGCTCTGGGGCGGGTCCGGAAATTTTGGTGGCACGAAAATGAAACTCCACACATTCGGACCTGAAGTGCTCAGAGATCGCGGCGGAGGGAAAGGTGAAACGGGCGCGGTCCGTCGCGCACGTAGGACAGACAAGAGAATTGAAAGCGCATGATCGAGATGTCCAGTCCGAGCATGATGGCTAGCTAAAGCTGTTGTAGCCTTGAGGATGTTCGGCGTGACATCAGGCGTAGCAGACTCTTTGAGAACATAGCTGTTTTCATCAATTACGTCGTCTGATCCAATCTCGGCTTTTAGTCCGGCTTTCGCAATGTCTACTGCCCACTTGTACATCTCCGTCGCAGCATCATTCGTGCCCTGGAACTCCAGCCAGTTGGCGTAGCCCAGTGCAGCTTCCAATTGCTGGCCAGTTGCGAATCCTTTTCCAGTGATAATCTTCATGTAGAATGTCTCAGGCGCAGGATATGGACTTACGCAATCCTCTTCTCTAGGCGCAGCTTTCATGTAAGGCGGCGTAGGCCTGGGGTCTGGATTTGAAGGTCCAATCATGACATCCTTTGGAAATACCATATTCCTTGTACGATCTAGAACCATGCCATCCAGGTGCTCCGCGGCTTTCGCGCAAAGCATAAGAGTCTCGACGTATCCTGCTTTCCATGGCCAGGTCTTGTCGGTGATATCGTGTCCAGCTTTTCCGACTCCAGGAATCAATATTTCACCTTCATCATCTCCTAGTAGCCCATGCAGTCCCATGCCTTCGTAGTTCTTGTCCTCCAATCTAGCCAAAAGGGTCAGGGCTGTGCTCCCTACCTTGGCCCAGTCCACGATGCCGCTTCCGCTATGCAGGGCCTGTTCCTCGTCCGAAAACACCCTCGCAGCTCTCAACAATTGTCTCGTTTGCCATCGCCACTCGCTCGGCGTCGGATTTGTGCGCTCGTCCAGCTCAATGTTCACGCCAAAGTAGACGATGCCGCCGAGGACAAGAAAAGTCCATCCTAACGCAGTCCATTTTGCAGCCACGTAGAATTGCTGTTTCACAAAAGTGCGGTTGCTGCTGGAAAGTAGGCGGGCAACCTGACCTGAAGGGCCATTGAGTGGCCGCTGATGGGTCTGGGCCAAATATGGGAGCTGCGGGCGTGGCGACGTAAGCTGCCTGATGGACCGCTGCAGGCGTATTGAGCTGCTCGGTGGGCGAAGAGGGCGGAGCGATGGTATTCGCGTTGATAGCGTGCGTGGCGAGAGCATTCTGTATGCTGCGCTATACATATTGTAGAAGTGGCAGTCGGTACAATCCAGTGGTGAGGTCAGCAATCCCGACGGAGTGCCAAAGTGGCCAACTTGTCACTACGTAACCCCCGCTTTCT
>ANSM01001002.1:0-23234 GCA_000347735.1 Cercospora canescens BHU | reverse complement strand
CACCCACAGCGTCTCCGATCTCATGTCCCTGGGCACGACCCTCCTGGGTCGCCGCCACGTCCTCCCCTCCGTCCCGCACACCCTCAAAGAGCTCATGGTGGAGGGCACGTTCCGGAATGGAACCTACCTCGTCACGGTGCACGATCCAATTGCGACGGACGAAGGGAATCTAGAGCGCGCGCTGTATGGGTCTCTGCTCCCTCTGATGGATAAGGCGAAGGAGAATGAGGCATTCCCGTGGCCGCCGGCGGAAGGGTTGGACGCGTGGACGGATGTTCAGATGCCCGGGGCGGTGGTCGCGGTGCGGGGGCAAGCGGGCAGGATCGCGTTGAATGAGGGGAGGAAGAGAGTGAAGTTGAAGGTCACGAGTAAAGGGGATCGACCGATTCAGGTCGGAAGTCATTATCATTTTGTCGAGACGAACCCGAAGTTGGAGTTTGATCGCCTGAAAGCGAGAGGCATGAGATTGGATATTCCCGCGGGGACGTCGGTGAGATTCGAGCCCGGGGAGAGTCGGACGGTGACGCTGGTGGAGATTGCAGGAGGGAAAGTCATTCGAGGAGGGAATGCATTGGCTAGCGGGGGAATGCATGCCGTGAGTGACGACGGATTGTTGCAGAGATTGAAAGAGGGTGGATTCTTGCATGTGGAACAGCCGAGGGCAGATGCGAGGTTATTGGAGGGGTGTACAATGGATAGGGAGACTTATATTGCCATGTTTGGACCTACAACGGGCGATCGAGTGAGACTGGGTGCAACGGATCTGTGGATCCAAGTGGAGAAAGATTTGACAGTCTACGGTGACGAGTGTTCTTTTGGAGGTGGTAAAACGATTCGAGATGGCATGGGACAGGCTTCTGGCAGAGCAGACAAGGAATGTCTAGACACCGTCGTTACCAACGCGTTGATTGTGGACTACACGGGCATCTACAAGGCAGATATTGGCATCAAACATGGAATCATTGTTGGCATAGGCAAAGCTGGAAACCCCGACGTGATGGAAGGCGTCGATCCCAACCTCATCGTTGGCGCTGCGACAGATGTCATTGCGGGCGAGCACAAGATTGTCACGTACGGAGGCTACGATTCACATATTCACTTCATCTGCCCGCAACAAGCATACGAGGCAGTGGCGAGCGGTATCACGACATTCTTGGGAGGCGGCACAGGACCGAGCACAAGCACGAATGCCACGACTTGCACCCCAAGCATGAATATGATGAAGTGGATGCTACAAGCCTGCGATGACCTACCCATCAACGTGGGCATTACCGGCAAAGGCAACGATGCAGATCCCGCTGGTCTAATAGATCAAGTCGAAGCAGGCGCATGCGGACTCAAACTGCACGAAGACTGGGGAACCACGCCCGCCACCATCGATACATGCCTTTCCATCGCCGACGAACACGACATCCAAGTCCTCATTCACACCGATACTCTTAACGAATCCGGCTTCGTCGAAACGACTGTTGCAGCGTTCAAGGGTCGAACCATCCACACCTACCACACTGAAGGAGCCGGTGGTGGCCACGCCCCAGATATCATTTCCGTCGTCGAACACCCTCATGTCCTTCCCTCCTCCACCAATCCCACCCGTCCTTACACCGGAAACACCCTCGACGAACACCTCGACATGCTCATGGTCTGTCACCACCTCTCTCGCAATATCCCCGAGGACGTCGCCTTCGCCGAATCCCGCATCCGCGCCGAAACCATCGCAGCCGAAGACGTGCTTCACGACCTCGGCGCCATCAGCATGATGTCCTCCGACTCTCAAGCCATGGGTCGCTGTGGCGAAGTCATCCTCCGCACCTGGAACACGGCCCACAAAAACAAAGTCCAACGCGGTTTCCTCCCCGAAGACTCCGGAACCGACGTCGACAACTTCCGCGTCAAACGCTACATTTCCAAATACACCATCAACCCGGCCATCGCGCAGGGCATGTCGCATCTCCTCGGCTCCATTGAACCCGGCAAACTCGCCGACCTTGTCCTCTGGGATCCTGCGAACTTCGGCGTCAAACCCGCGCAAGTCGTCAAAGGCGGCATGATTGTCTATTCGCAAATGGGCGATCCCAATGCCAGCATTCCCACGGTCGAGCCTGTCATCATGCGCCCCATGTTCGGCGCTATGGTCCCCGGCGCGAGAGGCATCGCGTGGGTCAGTGGGAAGAGCATCGAGGGTGGGAAAGTTGCCACGTATGGGTTGAAGAAGAGAGTGGAGGCTGTGAGGAATTGTCGGAGTGTCAAGAAGGGGGATATGAAATTTAATGGCAAGATGCCCAGGATGAAGGTTGATGCGGAGAGATATGTGAGTTTTTGCCCCCTCGTTCTACACTTTTCCTTTGGTCTTCTCGCGTCCTTCGGTGCTCTCTCAAATACTGCAGATGGCAGGGCTACTTTCTTTTTTCCGGCTGACTTTTCGATCTTTCAAACAGATTGTTGAAGCCGATGGCGAGGAGATGAAGGCGGAGCCCGCGGATACTTTGCCGTTGAGTCAAGGGTATTTCATCTTCTAAACGAGGCAGGTATGACTGGCATGAACGTAATGCAATTCACTTCGTCCATTTTCATGCGCTGGGATGAAGCAGATGTCAGAAATTGTGGCTTTGATGACTGCAATCGTCACATTGAAGCACGCGCCTGAGGGCTTTTGTTCAGGCCTCTTTGCTGTCGTAGGCTGGACCGGTTCGCTCTCACTGCTTGGGTTGTATAGCAGCCTTCTGTGGGTGTGAGTGGACCGAGCGTTCGTGGTTGCGCGTGGCATGTCTCTTCGGAGGTCACACTCCTAGGCCGAAAACGCTCTGGCAATGCTAGGCGGCGTCATCCTCGCCGTCATCAATGGCCATTTGCAGGAGCAGCCAGAAGCACATACGATCAGAATTTGAGGGATGATATTGGAAGAGTGAAACTGTTGCCTCCTGAGAGACCACTAATCATTACATGCCACGACACAGGGAGTCGGTGCATGTCGGATCGGGATAAATGTGCACATTGTGGCACAAGTTATGCTACTGATCCAGCCAGCTGAGCTCAATTGCGCTAACGGTACAGTCACGATCAAGAAGAGCAGGCACGTCGGCATGATCTCACGACAATGTCGCACACCAGTAATAAGACGAGCAGTCCATCAAGAAACACAACCACGGACAGCCCGGATGCATGCCCTAAAGTACGGTATGCCGAACATTGCACGTTGCATGATGCGCAAGGTGGCTTTGGATACCGATTTCCGGCTCCTTCTTCAGCCCACTGATCCCTCCGTGCCGATGGACAAAGCGTCATTCGGCGATGAATCTACAGATAGCCTTTCCTACGTGCCGTGCACGCGGGACTGCCTCGCATCTCTCTACCACCATTGGTCTACCACCTGCTGTCAGATCGACGACGAAGACAGCTGACTCGCATATGCCAGAGCAATGCGTGCGATTTGATGTGCTTTTGTGCCACACAACACGGGAACTGCGCCACTGACACGACCTCGAAAGTGTAAAATGAGCTAAATGCCAACTTTCCAGCTTCGTCACACATGCTCCTACTGCCCGAATAGGCAAATACTGTCGTAGCGCGTAGATTCGCGAGCGAACGACTATAGGAACCCCGTCGCAGCACGTTCATCTGGGGAATCCTTGCCCCCTGTCTCACAATATCGACTTCACGCTGCCAACCGGCGTTTGGTTGTCGCCATTATGAATACCGACGCCAAAGTCGTGAAGCATCCGCACATCAGCCGTTTCATTCGGAGACTCCCCATCAACAAGCACTGGAAAGGCCACATCGTCGCAATCATCGGCGAGTTCGTGGGCACTTTCTTCTTCCTGTTCCTCGCTTTCACGGGAGCACAAACTGCCAATGTATCCTCCAATCCGAATACTGGCGACACAGTGATTACGGAAGCGCCGCAGAAGACGCCGCAGCAGCTGTTATACATCTCTCTGTCATTCGGCTTCTCGTTGGCCGTCAATGCTTGGGTGTTTTTCCGTATCAGCGGAGGGCTGTTCAACCCTGCAGTACGTCGCTTTCCACCCGAGTGATTTTCTCCGCGTCAAGCTGACATTTCTTCCAGGTCACGCTTGGAATGGCATTGATCCGAGCCATCACCATCACGCGTGCCATTTTCCTCTTCGTCGCTCAGATGGTGGGCGCCATCGTCGCCGCATTCGTAAGAATCTTCATCGGCTTCCAGCAATTGAATCACGGCTAAACTTGTTCTAGGTCGTGCAAGCTCTCTTCACAGGAGATCTCAACGTTGCGACTACCCTTTCAGAAACCACGACCCTCGCACAAGGTGTCGTAGTCGAAATGCTTCTAACTTCTGTGCTGGTCTTCACCATCTTCATGTTGGCCGCAGAGAAGCACGTTGGAAACTTCATCGCTCCCGTCGGCATTGGTCTCGCGCTCTTCAGCGCAGAACTTACCGGTAAGCAAAACCTCCACTCCACTAAACATACCACAAGCAATGCTGATCGACGAAACTACAGGCGTCTTCTGGACAGGCGGCTCCCTCAATCCCGCCCGCAGCTTCGCCCCTTCAGTCGCCACCTCCGCCGTCGGAACCGCAGGCTGGGACTCTGAGCAGTGGGTGTACTGGGTCGGGCCCTTCGCCGGCTCTGGTCTTGCCGTCCTGCTCTACAAGCTGATCAAGATCCTCGAATACGAAACGGCGAATCTCAAAGATCCCGAGGCGAATCTCGAAGAACTTGCCACATCTGCGGCACCCACGGGCCCTCCGGCGCGACGGATCGAGAGCTTGGAGACGTTGGAGAACAAGGGCGATAGTTCTGACGTCGAAGCTCGGTCGCCGAGTGGGAGGGCGTAGGCCGTGAGTGCCTGCGGTTAATGCTACATGAGGTTATAGAATGATAGATACGATGTTACGAAGTTAATGGAAATGTAGGAATAGGATATGAATAATGACCTTCATGGACATGCTTGTATTTTTGATTATAACTTACAATGTTTGGCAGTCCAACTTCGCACGCATGAGGATGCGGCCCTCAGGCAAGCAATGGTTCGTCAGCAGGTCCAGCTTGAGAGGAGCTTCACTTTCAGCTTCGACGTCATCGATTGCTTCTGATCCCGCTTACCAATGGTGCCTCGGTGGGACAGTCAGTCAGCGGTCAGAAGACAGGTCGTAGCTGTAGACAGCATTCTGACACTCTGCCGTTCCTTCTAGACCGCTTACCCGCGCCGAGGTTAGCAAAATACAAGTAGTCCTCAAACCAACCTCAGTTGCAACGCCATTTCCTTCATTGCTCGTTACAAAAGTGTTGCACTTCTCAAAAGTGACTAGACCTGGTTTCAACCTCAAGCACGAACCTCTCCCACAAGATGTCTCCCAAAGAAATCGTCCTCCCATCTGAAGGAGCTCACGGAGAAAAAGGTGGAACTGCAACTGCAACTTGCTACTGTGGCGCTGTCCAGATTGAAGTCCCCACCGAAGGCGAAGGACTGGTAGATACTTTCATCTGCCACTGCACCGATTGCAGAAAAATCACCGCGTCGTGAGTTGGAAAGCCCTCCATCACTTCCCGCAGCCAACCAACGAAACTCCCCAAATTTTATTGCCCAAAGGCTAACGCGATCACCCAGCATGTTCGCCTCCAACTTCGTCGTCAAAGACTCCCATCTCAAACACACCCGCGGCGAAGAAAAACTCACCAGATTCAAACAGTCCGCCACCATCGCGACGGGAAACTGGATGGAGAATTCGTTCTGCTCTGTCTGCGGAACCCTCATGTATCGGCGTTCCGAGGGCTTTCCTGGGATGTCGATTCCGCGAATCGGAACGATTGATGATTATGGCTTGCAGGAGACCAAGTTCAAGCCGAGGATCGAGACGTTTGAGAAGGATCGTTGTGCGTGGTTGCAGCCGGCGCAGGTGAAGGAACATGTGGATGGGGCGTATTATACGGCGGGCAAGGCGTGGAAGAGTAGTCATGATGGGGTTGGGGGGAAGGCGAGTTGACTAGGACGGGAGAGAGCGGGGAGGAGTGGGAGGTTATGAGAAGGCACGATCATTGCAGCGAAGGACAGAAGAGCCTACTCTCGTCGTTGTTGGATAGATCGCTCTCAATCAAGTAAGCAGAAGATCATCGCTGATGATGACAGATATGCGGTACCTCCATGCGGAATTTGACGAGGTAGGTCTTACGGAAGCCGCAACTTTTATCCTGTGCATGCCACTCGCCCTCCCCTTAGCTTTAAAGAATGTCCGCATCAAGGCTTCAAGCAACGCTGTTCAACGCCAGCTTCTTCGAGACTCGTCTCACCTAAACGTGCTAAAGATTTCTGCTAGGATTGAAAAAAAAAACTTGATGTTAGAGTCATGATTGTCCAGTCCATGTCGATTTTCCAAGTGCTCAATGTCCGACTGAGCCTCATTTTCGTCCACGGCGCTTGCAAACGCCCAAGGAAAACTTGCCTGCAGGAGTCGGACACTGGAATGCTCTGAAAACTACGCGTGGACGGCTTCTACCCCACGTTCACGCTTTCCTTCGGGCTCCAATTCGGACAGCTGATTATATGTATGAGTTTCGTTAAGCGTAACCAAAGTGCTGCACGCGTCGACAACATTTGGACTTATCAAATGCCTTCCCACCGCCTCATAGGCTAGCGACATGTCAACAGCCCTTTTAGCCAAGCGAGACGTTGCCGTCGAGCTGTAGTACCGCTGTCACTCATTAGTCTCAGGCGTACAGATTGTCGGCCTCGCTTTGGCGGCTTCCATCACTGTCGGCCCGGGCTTGGCGAAAACGGGCACAACAAGGTAGAGGTAGACTATCTACAAGCCAACAAGTTGAAGTTGCGGAACCTCGCGACGATTACTGGAGACCAATTACTGCATTTCTACCGGATCCAATCTCTTATGTGCGTACGCGGCCTCGCGATAAAAATATCCTTGAAGCAGCGACCCGTCCATTTGAGATTTCTCTCACTCACCACGGCCATTCATCGTGCAGTATGCGAGACATCTGATTCAGGATCTCAACAACCTATTCCACTGCCTCGTATTAGCGACAAGCTAGCTTGAGGCGAAGTGCAGGATGCGCGCCCATGGGTGTGTGCTGTGCCGCAGCTTTGCATCGCGGGCGCTTAGCAATCTCCACACGCTTTCAGCTCGTCTCAGATAGCAGGTATTTAACAGATGTCAACATGCTGCGGTGGAAGAGGCTGTTTGCACCTTTGACAAGATGTCGGGCGCAGAAATTGTTCAACTCGTGAGCGCCTGTGTTGACCTTACCAAGGCAATCGTTACCATTGCTCAAGCGGCCAAAGACTCCCACGGTCTCCCACCACAAATATCCAAATTTTTCGACGAACTCCCCGCCGTCCAGAGCCTTTTTGAGAGATCGCAGCAGCACAATGTCACCCTGGAGCTCCGGCAAGGCCCAGGTGCCGGT
Organism: Cercospora canescens BHU; assembly: GCA_000347735.1. Classification (NCBI taxonomy): domain Eukaryota; kingdom Fungi; phylum Ascomycota; class Dothideomycetes; order Mycosphaerellales; family Mycosphaerellaceae; genus Cercospora; species Cercospora canescens. The sequence goes on along the minus strand of ANSM01001002.1, from coordinate 15,831 downwards.
GTGATTGCCGTGCTAAAACATTGCGAAGAAGACCTGCGAGTAATGAACGAGTTATTCGAGAGGACCATTCCCACAGCTGGAGGTAGTCGCATGCAACGCACATTCAAAGGGACTTCCGCCATTTTATCGGGCAAATACGTCAGACTGCAAGACTTGTGGGCATCGATACGAAACCATTTGGACACTTTAGAGAAGAAACATATTCTCGACATCGGGGACCAGCTTGACAATCTGAACAACACCGTGCGTTCCTTGTCAGATGAACGAGAACCAGCGAACCAGTACTGTGTCTCCGGCAGCATGTATCAGACCAATGGTGGAGCTATGTTCCACAATAGTGGTGCCCAGGCGACCAACTACCAAGCCGGTGGCAATCAATCTTTTACATACAATCAAAGTACGTAGAAGCTGCGGACAACTCAAACGGTCAGCAGTTACGCCCTCTATTCACTCGAATATGTCGTCAAATTTTGGTCCCCAGATCTTACTCTCTGTGCATTGATGTGACGACACCGCTCATTTTTTGTGTTTACTAGACTTGCATTGGCACTCAAGCAACGAGTTCCTAGACGTGGAATCCCAGTGCTTGCGCTCTCTTGCCTTTCCACACATGACGGCGGCAGGTGAGATTGGATTGAAAAAGCACTATTCTTGTGAGTGGGCCTTGAATCATCGTACATATGTTGATTGGCTTAATCAAGGCGGCCTTATGTGTATCAGCGGGAGAGCTGGGACGGGGAAAACTACTCTTATGAGTGCTGCCGCAATAGCTGCGACACCGGCGACATCTCATACGCTGAATCTTGTGTTTTTCTTTGATCGACGAGGACACCCGCTGCAATATTCTCTGCACGGACTAATTCGTTCGCTGTTTCATCAAGTGCTGTCGCAAGATGCAGAGCTCTTATCGAGTTTCTGCCAGGAGATTGGGTTCGAGAAGCGAGTCAAAGAGCAAGGGAAGCCAGGAGGGAATTGGGACTGGAACGAGCTAGATCTAGGATCGAGCCTAATAAGGTATTGCGGGGAATATACAAAAAGGCAGAGAAGGGTCCGGCTTTTTATCGATGCACTTGATGAGATTGGGGAGGCCAATGGCAGAGAGCTTATTTCTTGGCTCGAGGAACTCCACAGCAAGAACCTCGACCGCGTCTCTATATGCATCTCTTCCCGACCGTATCCCCGGATTGGCTTGTCGTGGAACTGTCTGGTGATGGAAAAGACGAATGGGTTGGCCATCGAAGCGTACGTACGCGGAACCCTTGGCAATGCGTTGAGTGAGAAGTCCGAAAATGATCGCGAAGAAGTAATTTGCAGCATCATCCGGAGAGCTGGTGGAGTATTTCAGTGGGTGGTCCTCGTCGTCAGTAGAGTGCTGAGTCGAGAACAAGAGGGAATCCAATCCATTCTGGCAGATATACGCAAGACACCGGAAGAGTTGGACGATGTATACCGTCAGATGCTTGACCAGCTAAGCCCCAGCGACAAAGAGCTCGCGTTTCCTATTTTTCGCTGGATCGCGCTCGCTGCTCGGCCACTCTCACTCACAGAGCTGCGCTACGGCATTGCAATAGAGCCTCTTTCGCGTCTACGGTCAACGCAAGACTGCAAAAACTCGATTCACTGGTGTCCAAGCGATCACGATCTACGCGAACGGATTCTTCGGCTGTCACTGGGATTGATAAGAACTGCCAATGATGCGGATGGCAGAACGAGACTCCAATTCGATCACGAATCGGTGCGAGACTTTGTGCTCCGCAGCGGTCTGCAACTACTCGATGGCAAGACAGACGAAAAGCCGGACAAGCACGCGATGGGGCGAGAACACAACGCGCTCGCGAAAACATGTGTGAGATTACTGGCGGCACGGGACGTGCTCGACGCTAACCTCAGCGCCAATTCAGATCGGAGGCTCCGGAAAAAATCGCAAGCATTAGGAGATGCTGTGCAATTCCTCGAATACGCTGTCGTGCACTGGATGACGCATGCAAGGGAGGCCGAGATCGCCGGACTGTCGCAAAAGTATCTCATAGGGCTGACTGGCTGGCCATCGAACGAGGTGTGGATACGATGGAATCAGCTGTGGAAATCCTGGCGCTGGGGATGGGCTGCGAAGAGGGAGTTGTGCAAGAAGATTACGCTGCAGCATGTGGCAGCCCGGTATGGGCTTCTGAGCATAATGTTAGAACTAATTCAGCATGGCAAGAAGAGTGTGTTGTCCATGTGGCGCTGGCAGCCCGATGACATGTTGGCCAGGGACGATGATCGCCGCACGCCTATTTCCTGGGCGGCTGAGGGAGGCCATGAAGAGGTGGTAAGGGTCCTCCTTGAAGTCAGCAAGTCTAGTGCCGACTGTTACAATTGTTTGAAAAACACGCCCCTTATCTGCGCGGCATACGAAGGACACGCCGCGGTGATCAAGCTGCTTTTGAGCACCGGCAAGGTCAATTTGTATCGGACGGGTCCTTCGCAAGCTTGGCCGTTGTTGCTCGCAGCAATGAACGGGCACGAGTCCGTTGTGGAATTGCTCCTCGAGACAGGAAAGGTAGATGTCAACGCAACAGTCGATGGCAGGTGGACAGCGCTGCATCGTGCAGCTGAATATGGACGCACGTGCGTTGTGCAAACACTTCTTCGGGACGCGAAGCCTGACGTTGGAGCGACCAACTGTGACGGCCAGACGGCTCTGGATCTGGCACGGGAGCATGGCCATGTCGACATTGAGAAATTGCTCATCGAAAGCAGGAGCGGAAGAGCAGTGATCGAAGGCTGATACTATGTGCGAGTAAGTGCCCATGGGTGCGACGAGTACGTACTGCGATGCTGCCACGCGTCATGTAGGAAGAGCTTGTGCTTCTGTCTCATGACCGGAGAGTGTGTGTTCTTAACCAGACATCATATTGTCGAATGCCGTAGAAACATGGCATCTGCTGTTGCGTGCAGTCGTCCAGATACACTTGCGAGGGAACTGCACTCGATTGCACACGGTTACTCGCGGATAACGCGTGAAAGCTGCGGTATCTCAAATGCAGACATGCTCTTGCACCGAAAACGCCAGCTTCTGTATCTTCTCTTTCTGCACATCTTCTGGACAGCCTGTGCACTATTTATATTGCGGCATACCTTGCGGCTGCTGGTACTGCCCTCCGCCCGCTCCCCCACTCATGGGCGCTTGACCACCATATGGGTTCCCGTCATTCCAGCCCTGACTCGGCCCACCATGTTGTTGTGGTGGTGGCTGCATCGGCACTCCTCCCTGGTCAATCTGCTGCATTTGCTGTCTAGCGTCGTCTCGGTGTTTGAGTTCCTGATGTTGTCGGCAGATGTGGCACTTGACGAGTTGCGCGGGCTTGAAGCCGAATGGATCGATGGGCACGATGGGCACGAAGCAGAAAGTGAACCAGGTCCTGCGTCGATTGGGTCAGCTCGTGAGGAGTAGCTTGTGCATACTGCTGCTGCGACCTTGAGGCGCTCGGGAGTGCGCTGTTTCTAACGTACCAATGCGTGATTACTTTGGCTGACCAGTTCCCGCAGTGACCGCATCGCACAGTGACGTTCTCGTAGCCTTTTAGTAAGGACTCGAATGCTGTGACATCCGAGGTTTAGCGAAGCAAGGGAGGTGCTGGTGTCGCACATGACGTACTGTGCGTGCCACATGTGAAGATGAAGGCCATTATGTTCGCTGAGACAATCCACGTCAGGCTTTGCTTACTGTAAATGATATGTCAATGATACTGAAGATATTATTCGACTCAAGGAAAGACTGCAGTTAGCTGGATGCTGTCGCAAGATTGCGCGGCAGGAGCTCTCGGCGCGAGGCTCAGCAACTTTCGCATTCGGGTCGCAGCGCACGGCTGCATGCCGGCACATGGCTGTCGATCTGGGGAAACATGGCATGGGTGTGCAGTGAGGGTTGTTGGCGCGCGCATGCGAAGGTGGACGTTGCAACGGCACAAGAATATCCTCTAGTGATTCAATGAACAGACAGGCGAAGCAGTATGGGTGAAAGAGCACGACTCGCGGGTCTGAGCCCCGAAACAGCTTCCATTCGGTGCCAAGCTATTCGGAACATCGGTTGAGCTGTATGCAGAGATATCGAGAAGCATCCCAGACCCCTTTTGACCTTCTACTCAGACCGGGCTTGCCCATCTACTGCGTCTTGAAAAGCAAGATTGCGCAGTGACCAAGGTAGAAATAGATAAAGTGCTTCGTCTCTGTGACACGAGTCAGTGAAAATGGTCCGAGTGGGGCTGGAACAGTCTCATCGGAAAGGGCGACGCAGCTGAGGAGACTCACCGTGAGTGACGAATGAACCAAAGTTTCTGCCCACGATGCAATGCCATGTTGCTCCCTTGCGTTCATCAAACTGGGAACAGGGTCAAGGTTAGATGTTGCTCGAAGGTAGTTGCAGTGGTCATCTGCGGGCCATACCGTGCGCTTGATGTGCTGAGCGATTTCCTTTTCCCCATTGTCAGCAGTTTACTCGATTGTGTCAGACAGAAAACCGGAGCGTACCTTCTCAATGGTGAACTTGTTCATGGCTTCTTGTGCTGCAACCAAGTCAGCATTGGAGTTTGTTGATGAGAATGCCCACTACGCACCAACTTCAATGGCTTCTTGCTGCATGTCCTCATTCTGAGAAAGAGTCCGTTAGTAAAAGGATGTATCCCATGGTCTAATTTTCGAGAGGCCCCGCGCACCATGTCCACGGACTTGATCTGAGCTGCCGTGATGGTCAGTTCTGGGCTGTCTACCACACCGCAATGCGACCAAACTCACCCTCCAGCTTGTCCTCATGCTTATCATCCGCCATCTTGGTGGAGCGCGAGCGTGTGGTCGGAGTATATATATGCAGCTGTACAGTTGAATATATCAAAGAAGCGCGTCGGACAGTAGTTTCGCGTGGAAGTGGAAGGCGAAGTTGCGTGACGCTGTGACGCCCATGATGGCTGGGGTGCGAAGTGGAAAACAGCGGGAAGCGGCCCGCTTCCCGCTAACTTTTCCTTACCCTTTCACCTTCGCTTGCTGCAAAATTCACCTTCATCCCATCTTCACAACTCTCTCCCACACCATGGCCTCGTCGCGCATTTTCGTAAAGGGTCTACCGCCAACCTTTGACGAAGCCCAATTTCGAAAGCATTTTGGGCAAAAGGGCCAGATCACAGATGCAAAGATCTTCCCCAATCGTCGTATTGGCTATGTTGGCTACAAAACCAGCGAGGATGCCGAAAAGGCGGTCAAGTACTTCAACAAGACTTTCATTCGCATGTCTCGTATCGCAGTAGAGATGGTCAAGCCCATTGACGAGAGCCTCGCTACCAGACGTCATCCCACAGCTAAGGTCACAGGTGCTAACCAGCAGCCGACTACTGAGAGCAACAAGCTCAAGCGTAAGCGCGACACTGAAGACAAATCCAAGGATGATGCTCCTGAGAATGATCCCGAGTTGAAGGAGTTTCTCGACTCGTACAAATCGAAAGGCGGTAAAATGGCGCTTGAAGATGAGGCGATGATGGCTGTTGGGCCGCAAAAGGCGGATGCTGCTGCTCTTGTAGAAGCAGGGGAAAGCGATGACGAGTATGAGCAGGTGCCCAAGAAGAGAAAACGCGCAAAATCAGACTCGAAACCTGCTCAGGACACGATAATGCAGGAAGCTGCAGTGGAAGTGGTCGAGACAGAAACCACTTCAGGCGGTGCTGCGCCTGAGGCCGAGCAACGGGGAGGTGATGATAAGCCAGCAGTCTCCGATTCAGATTGGGCTCGCTCTCGGACAAGCCGGTTGCTTGGACTGTTGGAGGACGATGAGGAAGAAGCAGGGGAAGGAGCTGTGCTCACAAAGTCAAATGAATCTGCTTCAGAAGCCGACTCGCCGGCAAAAAGTCCCATCCAACGAGAGACAACTCCTGCTGAACCGGAGTCATCGATACCGACGCCACCGGCGGAAGACGATGACGAACAAGTCGATCAGGACATCAAGCAGGTGCGCTCCACGATGCGTCTTTTTGTGCGCAATTTGCCGTACGATGTCAAATATGAGGACCTCGAAGCTCAATTCGAGCCTTTCGATAATCTCGAGCAGGTCAGTACACTCATTTCTCATCACCCCCCATACCTGATGATCTCCTGATAGGGACAGCTTATGCCTCGGCACATGCTTAGACCAAAAGAGGACAGTATTTTAGTAGATGCTTCGTCATTTCTGACAATCCAATCTCATGCACTCTGTACAAATCACCCGTGCAAGAGGGCATTACTGATTGTGGCGCATAGATACATATTCCCCTCGACAAGACGTCCGGCAATGCAAAGGGCTTCGCCTACGTTCAATACACTGATCCGGACTCTGCCGAAAAGGCTTTGGTCGAGCTCGATGGGCGCATTTTCCAAGGACGACTGATGCACATCCTTCCCGGCGCCGCGAAACGAGAGAAGAAGCTTGACGACTTCGAATTGGCCAAGCTGCCTCTGAAGAAGCAGCAGGAAATCAAGCGGAAGCGAGAAGCGGCCAACACGGTCTTCAATTGGAATGCTCTGTACATGAATCAAGACGCCGTCATCTCAAGCGTCGCCAGTCGGCTTGGCATAGCGAAATCCCAAGTTCTGGATCCGACTTCAAGCGATGCCGCCGTCAAGCAAGCTCATGCCGAGACACACATTATACAAGAGACCAAGTCTTACTTTCGACAACAAGGTGTCGATCTAGATGCGTTCAAGAAGAGCGCGCGTGGCGACACGGCCATTCTGGTCAAGAACATTCCAGCGGACTGCAGCCGAGATGAGCTGCAGCGGCTGTTCGACGAGCAAGGAGACGTCAAGCGATTCCTCATGCCGCCCGCTGGCACAATAGCGATTGTGGAGTACCGCAATCCAGCGCAGTGCAAGGCAGCATTTGGGACATTGGCTTATCGACGAGTGAAGTCGTCTGTGCTGTTCCTGGAGAAAGCGCCCAAGGATGTATTTTCTGCCAAGCCGATCGCCGATCCCGACACATCCTCGATCAACGGAGGCGTGAGCAAGCTCTCGACCTCTGACCTAAAGGCAACTGTCGTCCCTGATACAGCTGGCTCGGCAACTCTGTTCGTGCGTAATTTGAATTTCAGTACTACGACAGAGGTCCTTACCCAGACCTTCAAAGCTCTCGATGGCTTCCTAAATGCGAGAGTCAAGACGAGGGTCGACCCCAAGCGAGGTGAACTCAGCATGGGATTCGGCTTTTTGGAGTTCAAGACTGCCAAAAATGCACAAGATGCACTTCGAGCCATGGACGGCTACAGTCTTGAAGGCCACAAGCTTCAGATCCGTGCCTCTCACAAAGGCGAGGACGCCGGGGAGAAGCGCAAGAAGGCGGATCAGGCGAAGAAAGCAGTTACGACCAAAGTCATCATCAAGAACTTGCCTTTCGAAGCTACCAAAAAGGACGTTCGAGCGCTGTTTGGCGAGTATGGTCAACTGCGAAGTGTTCGTGTGCCGAAGAAGATGGATCGCGGCGCCAGAGGTTTTGCTTTTGCAGATTTCACTACCGTGAAGGAAGCACAAAGTGCCATGGACGCCCTGAAGGATACCCATCTGCTAGGCCGACGGCTCGTGTTGGACTTTGCTGCTGAAGATCCGGAGGACGCGGAAGCAGAGATTGAAAAAATGCAGCAGAAAGTTGGCGCGCAAGTTAACAAGGTTGCGTTGCAGAAACTTGCTGAAGGAGGCAAAAGGAGGAAATTCACTACTCAGCAAGATGCTGATGATGATGTCTGAGCGCAATAGCGAGAATAACAATGACTATCCAGTGTTCTCTGACAACCAGTCATCAATCATTTCCTCTCGATCTGGACCTCTCATATCAGTGAGCACTGAGGACGCTATCTCACTTCGGTTTATGCAGTCACGCGTGCTATCGCTCAGAAACACGACACATCCCTTGCGTGGCAGATGCGACCTCTTCTGCAACCTTAGGCTACCGAGATGCAGTGCTCAAGTGCTTGCAGTCGATGATCTCAACGAATATTCGAGCCGAATGTCGTTCGGAAAATACTGCCTTTCTACCTCAGTGACGCGGGGCAACACAATGCTTACATTCCGTCGCCTTCAACAGCGCATTCCATACGCCACGCCGACTGTCTTACTTGGAGATTAGCCACCACCGCCAAGCCAGTCTCCATCCCTTCCTCGATCGCTCTTTGCCAGGCGTGACATCGTCACCTTCGATGCCCTTGCACTCCACTTTGATGAGACCAGTCTGCACGGTCTGTGCGAACTCACCTGCTCATGCTGCCACTTTTTGGTGGTGCAATCGGTACGCTATCCGACCCACCTTTGCGTGCATGAGCAGAGGATGTGGCCGAGATTACTGCTACTGCTCCTGGGTCCATGTTGGCGACACAAGGCTCTGTCAGCGGCACCCTTTGCCTGTCTAGGTCATGAACCTGTATATACTGCCTGTTCTGCGTAGCAACGAGGGCATGATCTGCGATTTCGCTGCCGGCCACGACGTTCTTTTGACCACGCTCACCACAATCATTCCTTTCACATCCTGCGTTCCTTCTATTTGCTGCGCCGAATCACGGCTTGAACGGCTGGCAGCTCTCTCAGACATTGCATTCTTGCTCTTCGTGCCTCGACTCGGAGCAGATTGCATGTCTCTTGCCATGACGATGCTACAGCCTACCCCCGTGGTACCCTCCAACGCACCGCTTCATCATCAGGAGTCGTATGCTCGGGCCTCGAGAGTGTTGCAGGAGCACTCTGTTAATCGACAGCAAGACTGCTACACCGCCTCACTGGATCCAAAGTATCCTAATTCGTATCTTACGGAGAATATTTATCCTACACATCAGCATGTGCGACGCCCCCTACATCCGACTTCTCATGCGCTTCTGCAGCAGAACCGACTTCGACATCCGCAGCATAGATCTCATCATGGACAAAGAGATACGCAACAGATCAGAAAGGAGGCACGATACCTGTTCCATCGCTTTCGATCATCTGATGGCTACATGAGATATCGTAATCGTCAGCAAAAGGAGGACAAAAGCGTCTCGGAGCAGAAATGGCCTGATCGGCTGGAATATGCTTTTTTCGAAGGTGTGTTCGCTATAGCTCCATGTCCTCAACCTCTATCATGCTTAACTCTCCAAAGCGCTTGTGAATTGGCCCCCCATGGGCCGACGAAAGCTTCCGCACAAAGACAAGCAACGCGGCCGCAATGAGTTGATCGCCGACTACATCGAAGAGAACACTGGCGAAGCCCGAACACGAAAGCAAGTCTCCAGCCACATCCAAGTACTGAAGCCTTTCGTCGAAAACGACCCTCACATCATGCGCTATCTCTCCAAGGATGACCTCAGCGGCCATGTGCACCGCTACTACACTCAGGGAGGCGGATATTATCCCGTCGGAGGTCGACGAGCATCGCAGTACCCTGCCACAGCACCCAGCAGCTACTCGACTCGCAGCTCAATTGCCGCCGGAGCACCATCATCGGAAACAGCCAATCTATACCACAATATGCCTCAGATTAAACAGAACTTATCAGTCTTTCAGCCCATCTCGTTCGAAATGTTCGTCCAACGCAAAGATCCCGGTGCCGAGCCCGAGCGACTACACACATACACCAAGAATTGCCCAATGCCACTCAAAGACACTATCCACCCAACCTGGGAAGAATTGACTGCGGACTTTGCTCTCCTCGCTAACTTGCAGTATTCTTCTCGCCCTATCGACTGCAACGTCCTCTTTGCTGAGGCTTCCGTCGCTTTTCCAACAGGAACGTGGAAAGACAAGACTAACGTCGAGCTGGGTATCTCGTTATCTTGTGCTTCACAACGACTTCCGCCGGACTCGACGGTCTTCTGTTGCAATCGGTTCTTTGAGAAGGGGGTCTTGCAGAGGGAGTACAGTGGAACACATCCCGTGCCTTGGGATGGATGGGTGGAAGAGGAGGACGGGACGGGAAAAGTAGAGATGCTGATTAAGTTTGGGTCTTCGTTTTGGGCAAGAACTTTGGGTGGTTTGGCAAACAAATTAAAGGGCACAGGTGCGTCGGTGGAGAGTCTGGGTGGCGTGGCTGTGGATATAAAAGGGAGGGAGATGGCTGACCAGGAGTTGAGGGACATTACGGCATTTCAAGAGATTGGGATGAAGATGCCGGATGGTTCATGGCAAAGGCTGTCGATGATCTATTGGAAATTTCGACTGAGTAGAGCGGAAGAAGGGCGTGCATATTGGAGACAACTGATAGTACCGACGACAAATTTGGCCAAACCCGAAACGACACAGCCCTATGCTTACGGAGCGGAGTACGCTGATACAGCTGCATCGTACCTGAGTCTCAATACCGAGAGACTTTATGGTGTCTACGAGTATCCTGGCTTGCAAAATTATGCCGCAGATGCTTATGGATCGACGACACAGCAAGAGCCGGCTGCTCTCCAATCACCATTCAAATACGAGAACTCGTCCTCCTCTGGGAGCGCTGTCAACTCGGCGGTCTGGTCTTCATCCAATGCCTTCGATGGCAATGATGGAGCAAGCACAGCTCCTAATTCTGCCGTGGATCTTTGCCCGCCAGATGGCGACAATAGCTTCGATTTCACTGGAGGCAATATCAACATCTCCTACGACAATATGGACTTCAGTGCTTTTGACGCTTCAGCATTCGACTTCGGTGCCAGTACGACAGGAGACTTCGTCACAGATCCTGCTCTGGAGAGTTATGCCGCGCAGGATTTCAGCCAGCATGACTTTGATCCGCAGTGGTACGAAAATTTCGACGGCACCCAACAGCAGCAAGATCAGCTCCAGAGCCAAGACTCCGCACCGCAAGCTTCTATGTCTGCTGGAGCGACTGCGGAGGACTGCGATGTGCATAGCAGTTCCGAACAACACGCCCCATACAACTTTGATCTGAATGCGCCCTCGACCTGCGGCGTCGAATCACAATCCACGACAGTAACGTATAATGACTACAGTACAACTCCCTACGACAGCCAACAGTATATCCAGGACTATGCCGTCTCACCACACGACAGCCAACAGGCTTACGGTGGTGCCGGCCAGGAAGTGGCGGTCAAGCAGGAGGATACTTTGGAGGCTTTGGCAGATGCGACCGGGTGTATGGCGCATATTCGCGACCATCACCACGATCAGTCGCGGCGAGGTGTGGTGTAGAGCCGCGAGGGAAGCGAGGGATATGATATCTATGGCTTCCAGCACCAGCAGAAGTACCATGCTTCGTAGGTATGGTGCAAGTGTTGCTTGATGATTATGCGGATGAGATATCTTTGCGAACGTTTAATGTCGAGAAATTGAATCTACTGCGACACTATACCTTCAACGCCTCCTTAGCAGGAAAGTGGTTTGAGTCACCGCACTCTCCTCGCGACCATCCAGTCTCCTTTCACTCATCCTCCTCCACAGTCGAGTCGATCTCATTATCTCTCTTGACCTCTGCGCCCTCAGTTGCCTGCACTTGAGTGTCTCGCACCTGAGCCAGATTCGCCTGTGCCATGGCTCAACGCCTCCGCCTGGCCTGTCTCTCTCGCTTCTTGACGAGACCACGAGTGTCAACTAATTGTGCACCTGCCGACTTGCGGGATCTTGCAAATGGAAGGCTTGCCTCGAGGGATAAGACAAGCAGCAAGCGCACTTCGAAAGATTGGACAATTGAAATCGATTCTTGAGGTGCACTGGACAACCAATTCTTTCCTTTCCAATGCAACCGCAATCGTTGCTCGCTGACACTTGAGAGGATGTCTTTGCGTTGTAGTAAATGTCGTCTTATGAACCGAGCCTCCATGAATTGTATCTGGCACCAGGCCGACAATGAGACCCAAATATTGTCACTCTAGGGAACTGAATGCATCTCGGCAATCACAATGCCATTTTTATAGGCTAAAGTGTCGTGAAGAGATACTTATAGAGACAGTGACCACAGAGACCACGTCCTGACACCAACGCCGAAAATTGCTGCTGCCCGAAGACGCAATCGAACATCGTCAGATAATGTTTCAAGAATGTACATGCTGAAGGAAGCGGATAAAAGTTCAAAAGTGAGCAAGAGGGAACTATAGAAACGAAAGCAAACTTCGAACTCTCTTGAATGCGTTTCCACAGATAGGATCCGAACCCCTAACTCGCGCAAAAGGGCAAGAACGAAAGGCAGAGGAGCCGCGGGCTTTGGACTATCCCTAGCCATATGAGTGACTCCTTGGCGGCTCTTACCTTGACTAAGCTTGCTGCAAATATAAATATATATCTCAGTGGATTGCGTACGCAGGCCGGCTGACGCGGAAGCGCACCTTTCTTTCTCAACTACTCCTTCACTCCATGTATTTGACCAGCATAGCCCGTTGCAGAGTGACTTGTAACTTTCTGAGGTTCTCGAGTTACGGACGTAGTGCACTTAAGCAACCTTGAGACTTTCGAAAACTGGCTTCCTCCTTCGTTCGACCCCAGCCACGCAGCTCACTACTGCAAGTCTTCGAGCTGCCTCTCTCCTTTGCAGCTCCACGGAGCCACAGAATTGCCTTGGCGCGTAGCACATTTGCAACTCGATATCTTGGGGGCCGCGCTCGAAACCGTCCTGGACATCGTTGGCGCGTTGAAGCTGAGTGTTGGCTGCATCTGCCTCGACAGCCGCAGACTGACATTCCTCGGTCCTTGCCGCAAAGACCTTATTCTCTTGATTGTCGTACTCTAAATCTACCAGTCCATTTGATCCTGGAAGCATTCAGGAGAGGACAGCCGTCCGTACCACCGCTTGCTGATCATTGGCCGCCCCCCCCCGTCGCGCTCTCTCCTTCTCAACTAAAATTCAGTCTCTCCAGCATTACCTCATTGAAGACAACTATCTCCATTTATCACGATTGACTACATTTCCTACCAGCAAATGTAGATTATAGATAATTCTGTCGACGCCTGATCTTCGAGGAACATGCCAAGAGTTTACCCCTGTTCTGCTGACTGCAAAGGCATGATGCTGACAGAAGTAGGTCTGCGTGAGTCCCCCTCAATCCAATACTCCCAGATATGAGCTGAAAAGCGGCTATGGTCATGACCAGGAACCTACTTACTGCTCGCAGACAAAGCTCTCACCCAGAATCTACGGCATCCAAGTTCCAGAGAAAGATGACCTTCATCGATTCCCACAACTGATATCGCCACTGGTGCGAGCAAGCGTGAATCGTCGCCATCTATGTCTCTGTCAAATAGTCAGATCAAAGCCATGTCTCTTCGTTCACGTCGGCAGATCGCACGCACTGTCGACAGACATAAGTCCTATTCAGCGAATTCCTGGTCCAGAACTCCGAAGATTATGGCAGTTCAGCACATAGTCGAGGTCGACCCTCGTGGCCACCAGAGAATCCAGACCAGAAACCTAACGTCCTGACCCCACGAGGAAGTATTTTTTCGGCGCCGGACGAGCGCGAGTCCTGACCGAGAAACAACGAGCGTCTGTCTAGACAAATGTGCGTTCCAAACGTGGCAGTTCAATCGATAGGACAACAACGCAGCATGTCAACCCTGCGTACCAGGATACACGACCACATCCACACATAGTGGAATAGCACCCAGCGAGAAGGAGAATTCCCCAGAATCCGATCGAAGCGCACTGAGACCATCGCTCTCGCCACCATGCTGCGTTCCTACGACGTTGGCACAATACAACATGAAACGTGCATCGTGTCAGTCTCTTCTCCACTCCTTCTCTCTCGACCACGCGCAAAGAGGCACAGAGCTTCCATATCCCTTGTTGAACCAGGTGGGGCTGATTTTCACGAAAAAAGAGAGATTTCGGGGAACTGAACACAACGACAAGATATAGAGCATTGTAGCCTGGATAAACATGGCAGAAACCCACCTCCATTGCGAATCCATCGCCAGACAGATATTCAACCCTCCTTCCTTGCACCAACCTCCCTTCGAAGGTTCATCAGAGCTGCTTTTCAGAATTCCATATCACGCATCACTCACTCCACAGCAACACACCAACACCAAAACGACATCTCACACGCACTTCGTCCCAAACACAAAACCAAAAAGGATAAAAACATCACCACCACAACAAATCAACCTGCAAGCAACAGGATTCGAAAATTCTCCTACTTGTAAAAGGAGCATCACACTTTCAATTCTGATTCTCAAAAATTCTCGAGGGCCATGAAAATTCCCGTCCCGGCCGTTTCGCGACGTTCCTTGTTCGCGAGTTTCCTTCTTTCTTTCTTTCCTTCTTCTCACTATCCAAGACACACAAAATTGAAAAATCTTCCTATGCCATGACCAAAGAAGAAGAAGGCGTGATGATGTGATGATGATCAACAACAACAACAACAACAACAACAACAACAACAACAACAACAACAACAACAATCCTGCATCCGACATTCCCATCCATCCGTCCATCCGTCCATCCACCTCCCACACCCAACACGTCTCCATGAGCACAAGGAGAGGGAATGATAGTCAGGGTGTAAAACCAAAAAAAAGAGAGAGAGAGAGACTCCATGCAACGCCGACGCTCCGATTTCTTTCAAGTTGGGGTCTGGTTCTTGTCGAGAGTAAAAGAAAAGTGAAAAGACAACGTGCAAGCCACGCACAAAAAAGCGAAGTTTTCGATTCAATCAGAGGCGCTTGCCCGGGACGAAAATGAATAGACATAATAACGCCACATCAATGAGCGTGATCCAGAACAGACACATCAAGGCTCTCTGGCTCAACAGTCTCTTGACAAAGGGTTCCTTGGTCCTCGCGAAGCTGAAGAACGTGTATTCGCTGAAGCCGAGGAAGGCAAGGATGGGATCCAACATGTACTGATGTGAGGCGAGGAGGTAGATGCCGATGGTGAAGGGAAGAATGAGCCAGCATCGTGTCGCGCGGTCGCGATTGAGGAAGATGAGAACGAAGGCGGTCCAGAGCGCTCCGAAGATGGCGACCAAGCCGCAGATGAGACGGAGCATCATCGAAGGTTGGACAATGTTGCCTAGAGCTTTCGCTCGGAGAAAGCCAGGGAAGGCGTCGCGCTCCATGGCCTGGAAGACGTAGTCCTTAGCTGCGTCAAAGACTTCAGGATCGTCTCGGCCTTCGTTCTCGATGGCGTGTGTGATGTCGTTGAGAATGCCCTGGGGAAGGATGATCTCGCGCTCCGCTCCCGGGAGCAAGAATGTGTAGAGGATCTTTTCCGCCGACGCTCGAATATCTGCTCGCGCGACCGTGTGCTGCGGGCTGTTGTTGCTGTTGATGTTCCCCGATGATGGTGACCCGTCTTGGCCCGTCATATAGCTCGGTCGCGGTTGCTCGAGACCTGAATCGGAGTTATTGTGGCTTCCCGTGCTGTTCTGCGGGCTGTGACCAGTGCCATTCTCTGCTCGCAGAAACGCGCTAAGTCGCTGATCGGGTGTCTGTCGCTCTTTCGACTTGTCGTTGAAGGCAGCGCTGGGCCCGGGTTCGGTCGAAGTGCGCTCGAGTCCATTGTAGGTGTCGAGGATTTGTGATGATCGTTTGCTGCCCGATTTGTCGAGCTCGGGAGTCGACACGAGGACAGACCTTCTCAGTTCGCGAACGTAGTGCCGGCAGAGGGACATGTGTTGGGAGACATCGAGCCTAAAGTGCGGTCAGTCGGTGCTCTCCGCCTTTCTTTCCTTTTTCCGACCAGACATACCAGAAATCGAGATAATCGACGGAGCGCTGGACGTCGCGCATGTAAATGTAAAAGGAGAATAGGTCGACCTGGCGGGATACGTCAATGGGTGTCCCAATGGCTCGCGCAGCACTGCAGGCTGCTGGTGACATACCGGCGCCAGTGTCCTCCGCGACAGGACCTCAAAGAGATTGGGCAGTCGCTCG